>JASGXE010008916.1:0-19100 GCA_030068105.1 Sinentomon sp. SZTP_YWyxl
AGGACGATTTCTCAAGATGCTCTCAAACTGCGCTTACATGCCTAACTATTTCGGTATGAAGCATTGCTGTATTTCTACATTCATATTGTTTTAATCTTCAAAGTAAGACTATAAAGCTGCACGCAACAACGAGGTGCAGTGAAACCTTCTGAATTTGCATCGGGGATGAATATGCAGGTATGAATTTATCTGCTATATAGGTACTTCGGATAATAAAAATCCGACAGTGGTACAAGAACACCACCTTGTGGAACACCATTCCCATTCACCTCCAGATGCATTCGGCAGCAATACTTTTCGTTTGACAGAGTGGGAATTTCGGCAGATACTTTGTCTGGAATTCAGGAATTGAAAGTTTACTGGAGATGCGTGAGAACGGACGAAACTCTCACGAACCATACAAACTAGACTTTTCAGTTGATCATCTCATGGAGACGATATCAAAAGCCTCACTGAGATCCAATAGAGAAATGAATCGATCATTCTTTGAATTGCCAACCCCAAAAACCGAACCCACAAACCAAAACCATAGACCGATTTATTCTGCCCAAAAAGAGTCAGTTGGCCATATGAAATGGACGCACTTCGCGACACCCTGTCGTGCTTTTGCAAAGGAAATCGATCTCTTGTTTCAATAGATTGGTTATATTAGCTTTGTTTCGTCATCGCAAAGCTCCTGCCGCAAAGAAAACATTGCGTCGTCACTCGCGTATAGACCTTCCAAAATATATTCTCGGATAAAATAAGCAGACACCATTAGTTCCACGCAAGAGTTATTTCTGGATTTCAATTTTTATCCCCTGCGTGCAAGCCGTGACTACAGGCAAGGTAAGCAGCCCTAAGCATTGGCATAATTTAGTGTGAAAGCCCATTGGGTAAATCCATCGAAGTAGAAAGAATTCGTTACATAAAAAAAACATTTTCGCGAAGTGGGTACGTCACTGCAAGGTAAAAGTTGCAAAAAGTGCAACCAAAGTTTCTATTGCAGCGCATCTTTGCAAAATGGTGCAGATATTTTTGCAATTCCGATAAAAACACAAGAACTTTTGACCTAATGCATAAATTCTTTGGTGTCTTAACAAAGTCTCAACAGTGTCTTAACTGAGAAATTCCGAAATTTTGAGCCAAGACTTTCCACTAAAAGACTTCTCTCCAAAAAAGCTCAAGATATTTTGGCTGACAATGTCAGGCATATATTTTCATTGACGTGAATGGATTGACCTTCGGTACAATTTCGTGGGTGTTTGCCGCTAATGCCAGTGACCTGACAAATGATGCAACAAAAATCGAAATCAAAAAGATTGCATTCCACATTCTGAATCACTTTGAAAAACCAAATTGAAAATGGTCTTCCCGACATCAAACTCAAAAATAAGACTCTATGGAAATTCCTGTGGAATAAAAAAATTAATGAAAAATCCAGTACTTAAAGGGGCGCTTTTTGGCGTAGTAGATTATTCAGAGGGACTGTTTGGAGAAAGCTCACCCTGAAAGCTTCTTTCAGATCTATTTGCTTTGCTATTTGTTAAATTTCTTGGACTCGTTATTCAATTTTTTTTTACTCTCAGTTTATTTGCCGGCGATCGTCATGCGAGCTGCGATCGTATCTCTTGCAGATTATATCCATCGTTCTCTCGACGAAAGGGCCTCAGTTCATGCAGTTTTCCTTGATTTTCGGAAAGCCTTTGATGTAGTTCCATACGAGCTTCTTATCTTGAAATTGGCTATATGCTAAAGGTAACTTCCTTTTTGCTTGATCTCCACTGCCTTTTTGGAAGGCCGTTCCCATTCGGGGGTGAGGTCTTCAAGTCTTTCAGTGACTTCAGGCAAGGATTCAGGTGTAGGCCTACCTCAGGGCAGCGTTTTGAGCACTCCACTATTCCTGGTGTATGCGCAAATGACATTAGTGAAAGCCTTTCTAGCTCCATTCATTTCTTTGCTGACGATGTGGTGCTATATCGCAAATTGATAAACGATTCGAATTGACCGCAATGACGGCTCGAAATGGAGGCGGTGTTCTTATGGCTGCCCAAAGAGTTTGCTCATTGTCACAGTGTTAGCACTTATGTGCGAGTGCCGAAAGTCCGTTGGAAATTGTTTGGGTATTTCTCTTCGTTTGGTAAGAAATGACGTATCCTTTGGCCGGTGTTAATTTACCACCAAATTTAAGTTTCCTACGCCCAATTCTTCAATGAGACTTTCACAATTCCGTTCAAGAGGTCATTGCTCCGACGGTCGGGAGGTCCTTTTCTGAGGCGATGTCAACGCATCGAATGGTTTCACTCAATCTTCTTGTCGCCAAACTGAGACACTGTCATTACGATATCACGAGCACATTTAATTTCCAACATTTGGTTGACAAGCCCCCAAGAATCACTTCCACCTCTAGAACTGCGCCTTGGACATTGCCAGGAAAAACCTTTGAGTGTTCTAATTATCGATAAGTTATTTTCTCCCTATGGTATTTTTGACCATGCGTTAATATATCTTTCCATTCCAAACCTCCCTTAAAACAATAGGCCTATAATTTAGACCAAAATAGGCCTAATTTAAGCCATAAATCAAAATCGCCAAGAACTTCACAATAACTATAACTGCTGCGTGGACTGGAAAATGAAACCCTGCATACACTTATCCTCTTTTTCTTAGTGATTAAAAATACTCTTTTGTCCCTAAAGAATTTATTCAGTATTCTTATCTGTTAAACAGTCTGTTTCGAAAGAAGAGAAGGGCCATTCGAAATGGAAATAACGCAGTGGATATCTCACTGATAGCGATGTTTTGTCAGTCTGCGCGATTCCAGTGTTCCGACTTGAACTCCAAGCTCTTTCACTCTTTTATTCGGGACTACCATGACAGTGAGTATTCTGTAAAATTTGGCATTGTTGGAAAATTTTGGCATTGTTTGGAATATTTGCCAGCTGCCCGGAAGAGCGTGCTAAATTCGTCATGTCTGTGGACACAGAAAATAAATAGCCTAAATCCTGTTCTGGCGTCAATGGGTAGTTGTTTTTATAGAGCCGCCTTCCTGCCGCAAACCCAGTGCACTCGGGCAGAAAGAAGTGCCATGTGAAAACGGAGATCTTTTTGCAGACGCCTCAAAGATCACTGAAAAAGAAAGCGATAAATGCGAGAAAGCGAACAGAATTGATTTCCCACTGTACGTGTGTGACTCGTGGACTCATTAAGCGGATGAATCTGAACATCGAAAGCATTTGCCAAGAACGGAAAGGTTGCGGGACGCGAACGAGCCGATGTGTTGACAATATCACTGCACGGCATCACTGCGAGGCCGAACTTTTTTGTCATGCTGATTTGTCGCGACAAATTTGTCCGAAAGTTCACATTGTCCACATTTTTTGGTCATTTTCGTGTGTTGGCTGCGATCTGTCTGAAACGTTTTTTCATAACAACATGGAATTTTTGCAAATTCGCCACAAATTAAAATCCACCAGGGATGCACATGCCGTGTAAAATCTTGCATATACCAATGGGCCTGATTATGGGATGGGATTACTGCGTTGGCAATGAATGGATGTCCGTTCCGATAATGTTGCGGTAGCATAATTTTTTTTTTCCAATCCACTTCCGCGGACAGCAGCATCGCAACAGCCAATCACGTCGTCTCAATTTGTGACGCCATCAATTTTCGCATTTTTGCCTTGCCACCGCTTTTTGCCATTTGGCGTGTTTGCCACCGCTTCGCAACTCTTTCTTGGGCTGCAATAGGGTTAGATTAGGTCAGGTCAGGTTAGGTTTGGTCAGGTTAGGTTTGGTTAAGTTAGGTTTTGAAAATTGGATGTTGAAATTGGCTGGAATTCCCAACAGCCAATCAGAAATGCGCATGCGGAAGTGGATTGGGAAAAAAATAAACGTTGCGGTATGTTTCAAAGACGCCGTTTTGCACGGATGCAAAGCGCAGGTAAGATAATCAAAGGAAGGAAATTATCTGTTCTGGGCCTATGTGTCAAGGAATTTCATTGATTAATGGCCTGTTGAATGGGCCTGTAAACACGGAAGCAAATAGGCCAACTCGATTCGATTTTGTCCATCAAACGAATTTGAAAGCAACAAGTGGGTGATGATTGTGATGTGCTTTGCGGCAAAATAAACTGCGTTCTTCTTGTTTTACGGCGCCGATAATCTCCCTCGGATCTTCTCAGACTGCAGGAGGCAGGCTTTGTGCTTGCTTGAGTAGTCCACAACGAATTTAGATAAAAAAAACGAAGAAGAGGTTATTTTATATGCGGTCAAGCGTTCCGCAAGCCTCCTTCCTTTGTCCTAATCTCTTTGTTGTGACAGGGCCGCCTGCTGCAATGTTTGGCCGTTTTTTTTGGTTTTTGGTCATTGGCCTGAACTGATCTGGTGGCCCAAAATCGATCCAATCTCACATGTGTGGAGAGACTTTTGCCAATAAACAGCTGATATTTTTGCAGCTCGATGGCGTGGACTGGACTGGAAGTCAAAATTGATTGCAAATCTTTTCGGTTTGCATTTTCTTCAAAGTGGCCATTTTCATGACCAAAGAGCGATGGACAGATTCCGGGCACATGACAGATAGGCGGCGAAACAGAGGGTCAAAATCTTGTGATTCAAAAATCTCTGTTGTTTTGATGCGTTCTGCGGTTTGCAAAAATCAGTCGTCATGCCACGGCGGGGCAGATTTTCCGTTTTCGAAAAACTGAAACTTCTGTCCCAAAACACCAATTTGTGGTCGATTTCCCGGCAGGGAAATTTCGAATGTGTGGGCGACAAAAAAGCATTGGTGGCGTCTTTGAATTCGACTCGCTTACAAATTCTGACACAAACAGCCAAACACAATAAATTTGCAGGAAGCCCTCAAGTACAACAGCATTGCCTTTCCATCTGCGATTCATCCAAGCGAGATCCTAAACCTCATTCCACTTGAAGATATGAGCTAAGAATGCTCCCAAGTGTGCTCAAAGTGAATTCAGAATTCTTCCAACAATGAAAACTCGGTCGAAAACTTCATTCTCGGCATGGAAATTAAAGTTTTTCTGTGTATTTAAATTGAAGAGTGTGAATCATTCTCAGCTCATATCTTCAAGTGGAATGAGCTGTACACCTATTTATGTACCAACAATGGGGTTCCATCTCCCACGTTTGCGACTCCAGGATGCCATTTAGAATTCCATGCGGAAATTCCCGACAACAGATATTGCGATCGCATCCGCGACGACATCCGGCACTCAGCGCGCGTCGTGCTGCCGCGGAAGGAAACTAAACGCACACTGAAAACTGAAAACAGGCTGGAAGCATGGAGATTCACTGGAAGAATGCCGGCTGAAAGAATTTCGTTCCCAGCACCAGGCTGGTGGTGGCCCGTGGCCACGAAAAAAGGGCGTTCACGAGAGGGCCTTCGGCGTTTGGTGATTGGCTTCGCATGCCAATGCGCAGATTGGCCTGACTCGCAGGCTTTGTGTGCTCGCTTGCTTTGGGGGAAAATTCAAAGCCAAAGAAAAAAAATTCGGCACTTTTCAGTTTTCACTTTTGACAGCCTGCGAAATTTGTTCTCCACATTTCGCGCGGTCGTTGCCTGGATTTAGTCTTTGGGGGTGTCGGGGACATTGACTGGGACCTTTTTGTCCTCCCCCCAAGACAAATCATCGTAATTACACCTTTCAAATTTCTACCCGCATCGCTCGAACACTTCAACTGTGTTGACATAATTTTGCAAAAAAATCGTTACGCTCTCCTTTTTCAAAAATCTGTTCCCCCGAACAAAAATTTTGATTGACGAGAATCACAACTCTCAACATTCCCATCACCACTCCATTCCTGTTCTCCAACTCCCCTCCGTTTGTTTTTGTTTTTTTTTTTTTTTGCTTCGTCCATTTCCATGTCCACCGCGATCCGTTTCATTCTCTGGAGTTTTATCCGTTTCCATTTCTTTTTCTCCCGTTTCTTTCTGACCAGCTCCATTCGTTTTCGTTTCCTTCCCGACCCGTTTCTTTCCCTTCCGTGGGTATCTTTTTGGGGATTCGATCCCGGCACCCCAAAACTTTCATGTCGGATGTGAACGCATCAATCCAATGTTTGGACTACTCGGCTGGCAAAACTTCTGAATATTGGCCAATTCCGCCCAGAACTGAATGACCAATTTCAAAAGCTAGCAGCCCAGCATGGAAATCAGGACACCCGTGATTTTCATGATTCTGAAATGCGGGGTGATCCACGAAACCATTATCCATTTCAGGAAATTGTAAAAAGAGAAAAACACGCATGGGTTCTGTCGCACGTGTGTGAAATCTGAAAACGAGTTGCATCTGGTTGAGCATGACGGCAAAATTAGTTTCAGCAAACGTGTTTCAGATTCTCGTCTGAAACATCAAAAGGCGAAATGCTTCTTCCGAATGGATGCATGGAGAGGTGGACGTCAATTGGATTTCGACTTCAAGTTCGGCAAAAGCCGCGATCTCAGGACGCCATGATTCCGCCCCGGCTTCTGATCTTGGCCAAAGTCAAACGGATTCTCATTGGCATGGCACTCACGATGCCATTATACTGCTAAAAGCGGTCACGGTCGAAGGTGCACGGTGTTCGAGAAATGCGATGCTACACTCTAAATTCGAAATTTCCCTTTGGGACACCTTTGGACACCTTCTTAACACGGGCTTAGGCAGTGTTCCTTTCGGGACATTTTTGGAACACATCGTGTGTTCTTGGAAGTTGGAACGCCCTTTTCCAGTCATAAATTTCGAAAAAGGCGACATGGAACACTACACGTGCTCCAAATCGCGTATGTGCTCCAAATCCGTGACAGGAAGATGGTGTTCTTAAAACGCACAATGGGTGTTCTAAAAATGTTCCAAAAAGAACACTTCCATCCAAGACCGTTCTAAAATAGTTGTTCCAAAGGTGTCTTAAAGAGAAACCTCAAATTTAGAGTGCATGCTCACAAATTTTAACGGCACGAGTGGTCCCGACGTCTTCTTCATGTTTTGGGTCACAACTTTTTGTTGACATCTGAACCAGCATTTGATCGGACATCATGTCACAGCATTCAGACCAGAACGCACTTCTTCGTGGATAAAGGGGGATGGATTGAACGTTATTTGGGTTTAAGTGAATTTAGCCCGAACGTTATCCGAACGGCGTTTAGTTCGAATGTAGAAGTCCGAATGGCGTTTGGTCCGAATGGTGTTTTTGATTTCGAATGTTTTTCTTTTCGAATGATTTAAGTTCGAATGGTTTTCTTTTCGAATGGTTTTGTGTTCGAATGGTTTTCATTTCGAATGATTTTAGTTCGAATGGTTTTCTTTTCGAATGATTTTAAGTTCGAGTGGTTTTCTTTTCGGATGGTTTGAAGTTCGAATGTTTTTTTTATTCGAATGGTTTTTCGTTCGAATAAAGTTTTCTTTTCGAATAGTTTTCTTTGCGAATGGTTTTAAGATTTGAATGGTTTTCTTTTCGAATTGTTTCAAGTTCGACTGGTTTTCTTTTCGAATGATTTTAAGTTCGAATGGTTTTCTTTTCGAATGATTTTAAGTTCGAATGGTTTTCTTTTCGAATGGTTTTTTGTTTGAATGGTTTTCTTTTCGAATGGTTTTGTGTTCGAATGGTTTCAAGTTCGAATTGGTTTTCGGTTCGAATGGTTTGAAACGACATTTCGGACAAAACGTTTTCTCCTTCTTCACGAAAACTAAATTTTCATCGAAAATTAAAGGAAGACACTAATCAGTATGATGAATACGCACGAACGAATGACCCGAATAACTTTTTGGGGGCCTTTGTCTAAGACCAACACCGCAAAGAGCTCTTGAACTTAGGTAAACCAACCACGCAACGCACTCCGTGCTGGCCGACTGCAACCGAAAACGACTTCTGGTAGTTTTCAACCTTTGATGTCCGCAAAACACCGAAGTCTCCGTGTTTCGAAAAAGGCATTGAGATATCACGCTCTGCAAATTCTAATGGGAAGTAAACTCTGTCCCATCTTGTTGCATGTGCCAAAAATTTCCTACCCGTTTCTTTGTTAAGGTACCTAAAAACTGGCACATTTTCCGGAAGGAAAGTTGGTTTTGCAGAAAGTCAAGGAGAAGTTGAACAAGGCCCAGCGGCATCAATCAATCCTTTTAATGTGCTATTTTGTTGCAAATACATAACTATGCGGAGAATTTATAACAAAAAAAAAAAAGAAAGAAATAACACTGACGCGAGATCTGAAGAAAACTGAAAGCAATTGCACAGCAGGGAGAACAAAAAAAGTGAAAGAAAAGAAATAGTGCAATAACATGTAAAAAGCATGTAAAAAGCAACGGTGCGGATAGGAAGCATCAATTTGAAAAGACTCAATTAACCGACCAATCTGACCATAAAACCACATGACTTTTGATGGAAATGAAGTTCCTAAACCTGATAGCAGCCCCTGGTAGCAGCGAGATGCACAATTGTTTTTCCAATCCACTTCCGCGGACCAGGAGCTCGCAACAGCCAATCCCGTCGTCTGAAATTGTGACGTCATCAATTTTGGGATTTTTGCCTTTTGCCACCGCTTTTTGCCATTTGGCATGTTTGCCACCGCTTCGCAACTCTTTTTAGGGTCGCAATAGGGTCAGGTTAGATCAGGTTAGGTTATGTTATGTCAGGTTAGGTTTGGTTAAGTTAGGTTTTGAAAATTGGATGTTGAAATTGGCTGGAATTCCCATCAACCAATCAGAGACGTGCATGCGGAAGTGGACTGGGAAAAAAATTTGTCAGCGAGATGCATACCCATAGTGAGCACTGCCACTTCAATACCACGCCTGCACACACGGGTGTCCTGTTAAAAGTCCCGAATTTATTTGCCTGGCAGCATTCTCATAGGAGCTCGGTTTTAAGTCATCAGTGGCATTTAGAATACAGCGTCGCGCGCTGTGAAACATCATGACACTTGTGTTCACCTAAAATGTGTGAAGTTGCATCAAGCCTGTCGGAATTACGTAGATGGCCCTTTATAGGGCTACGTACGGAGCCATTCTGCCCGAGCCGCTTGTTTAAGAAATGAGTACGCGTTTGGGCCCTTCTCCATCTAACTCCGTGTTAAAGTTCCGACCCTCCAAAAAGGTTAGGTTAGGTCAGGTTAGGTTAGGTCAGGCCATAGGAGATTTTATCAGACTTTTTGAAGCACGGGGCAATGTTATTCCCATCAAGAAGCGCCTCAAAACACAATGCATTTAAGTCAAAGTGTTTCAAAAGTCTGACAAAAATTTCCTATGGTCCGGGTATTCGGAATGGCTCATTATATTCGTTAGACCTTTAAAATTTCTCCTAGGACTTTTGGCTGACTCTGTAGGATAGGTCAACAGCAGTTTTCACTTACCGAAATAAGCCAAACGGTTAGGCATAGGTAGGTACCTCAATTCCCTTGCGGTGCCTTGAAATGTGCTGTCCAGTGCTTTTAATTATTGAAAAAGGAACAAAAATGCTATCATTCATGCACAAATATCGCATACACAAACACGGTCATCTTGCCTCTGGGAATAAACGACATGGCTATACAGTTTGTTTTGTCCGAGTTCATCTCTGGCCACGTCCTGCTACAAGTCCGTTAGGCGAATCGGCGGACCTTGTTTCATCCACGAAATTCTGTCTCATTTCGGCTAATGAGAAAATGCGTAATTAAAAGCCATACGCCATTACAGGGTCTTCAGAAAGTAAAAAAAAAGACAAAAAAAATGTAAGAAAGCACAAGAGAACATCATTCAAGACGCAACGAAAAAGCCTTAAAAAGACAGCAAATAGGTATCGGAGTGGAATTGGAGTGTAGAGCTGTAACAGACGAACATATCTAATGGATGGAGCTCCCAAAATGCGTAAAGACGTGCTTTCTGTAGATTTATAGAAATTGGGGTTTTAAAACTTTTTGCGGGTAATGAATTCCAGTCAGGAATCGTTCTCTGTAGAAAAGAAAATTTCTCCACATTAGTCCTGGGGCATGAAAGAGTTCTTATTTTGAATTGGTGGTCATGCCGTGAAATGAATATAGGTCTCTGAATTGGTGGCAACAATTCACCCCAACCACCAACATTTGAGACCACTTTGAAGAGGCATATTATACTGCTGATTTTTCTTCTGATATGTAGCGGAGTCCAGTTTAATTTAGATATCATGTCAGACACACTGCTGTGGCGAGAATACTTTCCGGTCACAAAACGAGCTCTAAAGCGCTGTACTTTTTCAAGTGAGCACAAATCTGCAGCAAGGTAAGGGTCCCAAACAACCGATGCATATTCAAGCTGAGGTCTATCAAATGCAAAGTAACAGAGTTCTCTTGTACTTTGCGGACAACCCCTAAAATTCCGGTCCGGCGAACAAAATACATAGCCTTATACGTGCCCTATTTACAATAGTATTAATGTGCAGATACCAATTGAGATCGGCAGAAAGATTAACTCCAAGAGAAGTTATTTTTTCTACGTGTGCAAGTGCAATACCATAAACTTCTACTGACCATCCCATTAGCATTACATCTTGACACAGCGTCTTTAATATTAACGTTACCTATTTGACGAATGCCTGTGGCACGATTGTTCTTGTAGCGAATGTTGTTGCTGCCATTTTGCAGCCTTATGCTATATATAAATCCATAATATAATAAATAATATAAATAAATAAATAAATAAATAAATAAATAAATTAATGGTGTAATGTTGTCGCATTTTGCGTTTATTTGTGAAAGACGCACAACTTTGCATTTTTCAGCGTTAAGTTTCATACTGCTCTCCTGACACCAACCTGAAATTGTTAATTGCGAATCTGGAAAATGAGCTGCAATGAAAAAGAAATCACAGACAAAACAGAAGAAATTATTAGATACATGAACGCGCAGGGTTTGTAGAAGAAGGACATCTGTAAAGTCACTTTCAGAACACCCTGTGGATTCATTCGAAGGTCGCTATTCTGCAAATAATCCACCGACAACTTTTCTGGCAAAGTGGTCAGTTTTTGTCCGATTTACGTCAAAGGTTTTTTCTAGCACGGCCGGAAACGGGAAAATTCTTCGAAAAAACCAAAAACTGTTTCAATATCTTTCTTCATCAGCGCAGTCTGCAAAAGTTTATAGCTGCAGTACCGAATCTGCAACAGCCAGAAAAAACATTCAAAAATCCATGGATTTTCATTATTTTTTTCGTTTTTTTTTTTTGATAGGCCTAATGGGTGCCTACATGTCACGTACCTACAGAGTGAAACAAAAGTCCAAGTACCCACACAGGAAAAATAATTTTGGATATGGGTAAAAGTACCTGATTTTCATTTTTTAGTTATTTTTATAATTTTGTAATTTTTCAATTATTTTTTATTTCTTAAAAAATTTTAAATTTAAATTTTTAGATAAATTTTTAATTTTTTTTATTTTTGTCATTGACCATCAGATTTTGTTGAAATTTGATGCAACTTCACGCCTTACATGAGTGTCATGCCGATATTTGGCGCACATTGCCATTGATTCAAAATGGAGCAATGAGTTAAACTGAAGTCAAGGATTACGAAGATTTTTTTTTCGTTTTTTTTTTCAAAACAAAAAAAAATTCAAAAAATTTTCAACGAAAATTTTCAAAAAATTTCCAATCGTGGTTTCTTTTCCACTTTCCTTTTGTAAATAATCATTATTTTGGTTTGTAAAATCCCACGACACATTTCACACAATGACATTTCACATCCAAATCAATCTGCA
The DNA here is from genome assembly GCA_030068105.1 of Sinentomon sp. SZTP_YWyxl. Classification (NCBI taxonomy): domain Eukaryota; kingdom Metazoa; phylum Arthropoda; class Protura; order Sinentomata; family Sinentomidae; genus Sinentomon; species Sinentomon sp. SZTP_YWyxl. Next base: position 11,678 of record JASGXE010008916.1, read on the forward strand.
TCTTGACCATGCATCAGGCCCATCTCCAACGTACGTGTTTTTGCTTCAAAGCAAGGGTCAAAAATTGTATCCAAACCTGATTTTGAACGTATTTTCGAAGGTCTTTTATGTCTATGTGGTCGGGCGACAAATGAACACTTTTTCAGCGCCAATAAAATACAGCAAAAATCTGCTAAACGTGGGATGCTGTTGAAAAATGGGGACCGGTGATTGGGGCAGAACGAACTGAGGCAGATGTGGACTGAGGCAGAATTTTTGCATTTTTGGAGGCTGATTTTTTAATTTCTCCGGATTAGGTCAGGTTAGGTTAAGTTAAGTTAAGTTAGGACAGGTGTAAGCTACCACCTCCATGCAAAATTGCAAAACGTCCCTCCAAAACTCCCTCCTTTGTCCAATTCTACCTCAGTCCACTTCTGCCTCAGTCCACTTCTGCCTCAGTCCACTTCTGCCTCAGTCCACTTCTGCCTCAGTCCACTTCTGCCTCAGTCCGTTCTACCCCAGTCCCCCGATCCGAAAAATGTTGACCAATTTTCAGTTATCAGAGGGCTGAGGGCGTCTCCGCGTCTGCGGCGAACGCCGGGAAGCGTATTTTATTAATCAATACGAATCGGGAGATATCCCGACTTTTCGCGTGAACAAAAAAGCAAATAAAAGCTAACTTAACCCAACCTAACCTGCCCAACCTATCTTAACCTGACCTATCTAACCTAATCTATCCCGACCTAACCTATTTTTTTATTCCGAGTGTTTTTTCTGAAATGTTGCAATGATGTATTGTTGCAATGTTGCAATCCTGCAAGTGCAAAGCTGCAAGTGTACAACAAACTCGATGCCCCCTTCTCTTAAATTCCATTGCGGCTAAAAGGCACATTGAAGACATTTTGCTGAGACGACCAAATTCGTTTTTTTAGATTATTCAATCGAAAGCTTTTGGAAAAATATGGCGGCTCCAGCCGAAACGAACGCGCCCAAACAAGCGAATTTCTAAATTCCAAACAAATTGCATGAATTTCGACCGCATATTTTTTTTTCCAATCCACTTCCGCATGCGCGTCTCTGATTGGTTGTTGGGAATTCCAGCCAATTTCAACATCCAATTTTCAAAACCGAACGAAACCAAACCTAACCTGACCTAACCTAACCTAACCTGACCTAACCTAACACCATTGCAACCCCAGAAAGAGTTGCGAAGCGGTGGCAAACATGCCAAATGGCAAAGCGGTGGCAATGCAAAAATTCCAAAATTGATGACGTCACAATTTCAGACGACGTGATTGGCTGTTGCGAGCTCCTGGTCCGCGGAAGTGGATTGGAATAAAATTATGCGTCCAAACTCACCTGCGAAACGAATGCGCCCCAACCACAACGTGTTCAAAACAAAATGTCTGAAGAGCAGGTCGTTCTGCACCGAAAGTATCTGAAAGAGCTTCATGGATGGAGACAAGCCGTACGCAGAGCAAAGTTCACCGAAGTTAAGTTAGAGCGAAGGGCCAAAAAAAAACTAAGTTAACTATGTGCAGATTTGAATGACTTCTGATAACATTTCCAATATTTTTTCTTTTATTTGTTGGCTGCAAGGTGGCAGCAGCAAATTTCACAGAAAAATCAACGGTTAAACAATCAATACAGATCTGCGTCAGACTCAATCAAAACAACTCTATAATGTTGAGACAAACAACTCTATCGTTGCGAACATGTTGAGAATAACTGGAGTCATTAAATTTGCGTGCGATTGGACAGCAAGGAGGAAAGCGTCACAGTGAGGAAAGTCCGTTTCGTTGGTGGTCTCATGTATTGAAAGCCCAATGTTTCGAATGCATTGAGAATGAAAATAAATATCCCTCGATATGGATTTATGCAGGATTTACAAAGTCAACTTCGGCGAATCGATCGTGTTGCCCGCACGCGATGCCTTCGTGTTTTGCCATGGACGCACCACATCTGTCGTCAAGACACCGGCTCGCTAGGCACCTGGTAAATGGTAAACTCAGCAATATTTGAGCATCAAACTGACCATGCGCAAGCCAAAATCTGGTAAAACCAGAAACGTTTATCGATAAAGTTGAACTAGAATTTTCCTCCTCAAGTTTCGGATACCATATGGTCCGTGCCTCCTCAGATAAAAATCGCGTTATCGTATCAATTCAGGGTGTTTCGACCATGCGGCAAAATCACGAAAACGGCTCTGGAGAGAACGCATTTAAGGGCACCTGTATAAGGCTCAGGTCACATCTTCTGACGGTGTAAATGACAGGCTATTTGAAATCAAAATTCTCGCATCGCAGTATTTGGGACGTACGCTCTATCTTTACCCGAAAACTTATTCAGAGTCTGTCTTATGCTAATGAAGCTATTTAAATCAGAAGTCAGATGTGTGAGGGACCTCACTCTTAAGTCTACACTGGCAAGACGCTCTTGCAAAGCGCTGGACCGAATGATGGTGCCGGGTGCCTGTCCCCACCACGATTGGGTCAGTCAGGTGCTACAGAGATGGGTCGCTTCGTGACAGCGCAATTTTCAACAGAGAAAACCAGTTTTGAGTCGGATTTTTCGTTGCGCTTTCCTTGTTTTCGGAAATGCAAGAACCCAAGCAATCGTTCTCACTGTCAGACAATCGATAAAAGCCTGCAACACTGTATAAAGTGTAGCCATCGCGGTCATTCACGTCAAACTGACAAGTGAGGTTTTTGGGCAATTTTGGATCATTTTTCAGAGCACTCTTTAAAAATCCCTCTCTTTAATGGGTGGAGAGCATAGCAAATTGACCTCCTCCTTTTTCGAACTTTTGCCCCTTAACTATCACCAAAATGCCGCGTGGGAATGAGTGGAAAAGACTGCAGGGATAAAAATTCCATGACCAATATCTTTTATAAAAATTTCTTTATTTTTTATTTTCTACCATTTATTTTCATTTATTTTTTTAAGTTTTTGTTCAACACATTTATTTGTTAGCCTTTTATAAAATTATAATGTCCAGCATCTCAGCAAAATTTCCTGCAAACTGCATTTTCCCATGAGAAACCCAAACTGCATTTTTTGCAACAGACGGGCAGATTTTACGTGTTTGTGTTTGGTGGTTTTGTTGAGTTTTCATCGAACTTTCTGATGAAAATATCTAAAAATTTGCGCGAGAACGAGGTCTTTTCAAAAATCCGCGAGAACGAGGTCTTTTCAAAGCTATAGTTCTTTTCAAAGTCCAACCTGTGACAATATGAAGGCCAAAAGGACTGGGGATGTTTGGCCTATGAACGGAGGCCAGTTCATGCAAGGGCTTTAAATTGGAAAAGGGCTTTACGGAAGTTTTACCCACACGGTTGAGCGAAAGGCCACATTTTATCCCAACGTTTCCATAAAACCATGTCCATTGTTTGTGTGTTTGAAACATAAATTCATCACGTTCTTTCTACAAACATAGGTACGAATTAATACGTGTGTTCTCCGAAGAACTAAATGTTATGCTGGTGGTTAAAACCAGTGATCTCCATTCAAACTGGATAGGATGAAGAAGCGCAGCGGCCTGGCATATCTCGGTTCCTCTGCTGAGTTCTCTCGCGGTGGGCAGAAAGAGAGAGGAGACTCCGACCAAATTGCTGTGAAGCCTTTTTATCAACGCAGTCAAAGGCTGAATGAAGCGGAAGCGCCATGAAGCAGCGGGTAGTGTTAGGGGCTTCGGCTTCTGGCGAGACCTACTTCGTGGAAACATTTCATGGATTTCAGATAAAAACTTCAAAAGTTATACGACCAGTAACTAAGGAACTGTTTTAGTTACCACTTTGCCATTCTCCAGTCAGGATCCATTCAAAGAGCACTCTATCCTGCTCGCCGGGAAGCTTATTTAGGAAATGTAGGTACGCGTTTGGGCCCTTTTAAGTTCCGACCCTCCAAAAACAGGTAAAAACGCTAGAAACAATGGAAAAAGGTTAGGTCAGGTTAGGTTTGGTTAGAGTTGGTTAGGTAAGTTAGACAGGTCAGGTTTGGTCAGATTGTAGCTTTATTTATCACTTTTTCGACACGCGCAAAATCGGGATAGGCCCAAACGCGTACTCATTTCTTAAATTCGCCGCCGGGAAAGCGTCCATGAGGAGGACGGGGAGGGAGAGAGCGATCCCATGCTGCTCTACTGCACGAGAAGATGCAAGCAGTTGAGAGCTGAACACGCTTGGTTAAAACCATTGTCTCTGAATTCTCGTTCCATAAGTTCTTCAATCTCACTGTGGTTAAAAGCACAACTTTCACTTTTTTGTGATTTTCTTCTCTACCCATCAGTTGTGTTGGTCTCAAACAATGACATTTCACATTTTCCCAATGCTGTTGATATTCACGACATCTCGCAGAAAAGTACGTGTTGTGACATGCATGTTTCTCCGTTCTGACATTTTGAGCGCCAAATGTGCGCGCTCAAATAAAAACATAATGATGATGGCAGAACTGAACCAATGACTGCTGCTCGTTATTGGCGATTTTTCTAGATTTGTTTTGTCGCAAGAGCGAGTGAGTTGAATTACCAACACTGTGAAAAAAGTACTCCGAAATTGGGGGCGTTTCAGCGATACCTATAAGCCCTGTTTTTGCCTTTGATTCCAAAAGTCTGATACTGTACCCGATTTGGCCCCGACAAAACAGGATGTCCGACAAAAAGAACGAAAATGTGAACATACGAGTTGGTATGTTTGCATTTTTTAATACGAAATATGTTTTCGCCCAGCGCGCAGGTGACATCATATACGAGCATCTCTCTGCATAAATCTGCTGCCAACATTGTAAAAACATGAGTGCAATTTTGTACCAGCTCTTTCGACGTGAAACAAACTGAGAATCCGTGCAAATGTTCTCGAGAATGAACAATGATGCAAGAACGGTTGAAAATTATTTTCATTTTCTTCGCTTACTTCCTGCAGGCATTACACGCCAATTTGTTATTCAGACATTATTATTGGACGAAGTGACTCTGATGCGAAAAGTCCGCTGGCCAAAGTGACGCCTGCGACCTTGTATTGCTGCATTGACTTCGCTTATCGAAAAACAACCGAATATTTTTTGCAATCAATCGAAAAAGGTCTGATTTTGCCGACGAAAAGTCACGTCAAACAAAAGAAAAAACCAGGGGCAGAGCTTCATTGAGTTGAATTACCGTTGGCTGTTAACTGAAGGTGTATTCTCAATAGAATTTTATTGGCACACTGAAGAAAAACATTTAAGTACACATAAGGACAGCCCAAATCCGATTGAACTTTTTAAAATAAACACGAATATGGGATCACCTCTCCATCATTCGCAAAAGCTATGGTCAGACTGCGTATGCAGTAGGGATTGGTACCTGTTAGCCTGCATGCTAACACATAAGCTTATGCTATTTTAGTCGTTGCCTTTATGACATCAATTTTCCAACGAAATTGGTCCACAATTTAAAAAAAGCTCTTTCCATAGCAGGTAATAGTTTAAAAATAAAAACAAACATTTACACGGCAAATAAACACACAAGTACCATCAATAAAAATTCGATCAAATACATGGGTGCGGAAAAATCGCAGAAGCGCTTCACTGTGCAAAAAGGTCTCTGGATCTGGATCTCTTTCAAAAAAGCAAGCAGTCCTTGACCAGAAGGGGCCTGCGATCTTCGTTACAATTGGTAGAGTTTGTGTTTGAAAGCAGCAATTAAAAAGAAAGGGATCCGGCTCCAGCACGTCCTTTTTGGCTCGGATTTTGTATAAAATGGACTCATGCATATGTGTTTTCACATTTAACTGTTGCCTCCGAAACGTTTTTCTCTTTTTTCTCGTGTGCTAGTGGTAGAAATTATAGCGCCAGATTTCAACAGAGCTTTCTGGCGTTGTACGATTTTGACCTCGTCGGTCATAAAAGATCTTTATTTATTCGTATTTTCTACAGCAATATTGATGATCTTTACTTTCTCCAGCAAGGAGTTTTTGCTCATGATACGACTGATACGAGTTTAGTCTTTTGCTCGTGTAGTTTGCATTCAGAATTGCCAAAATCTTCCATTTCGCAGGAATCTGAATTTGAACCTCATTTACCGACGAATATTTACCCTTACCAATTAATTTTTCCGAAAAATTTTATCTGAAAAAAGTGAAGAAAAACAAAGAATGACCAGTTGTGAAAAATGATCAGTTTCTTTCTTGAATCACGTTTCTTTGAAGATAAACGTTCCTGTCCTCAATACCATCAGCATGCGGACATCGAGCAGAAGCGCTGGAAAGTGGACCAAGTTCCGTCTCGCCAATCAGCACAGATGGGCCAATATGAACAGGAATGGTGATCGGAATGAGGCCAATATGATGTGCCCATGTTGGCCCCAGATAAAAAACGTGAACTCTTGGTCAATGCACAAAGATGATCGGGGCAACAGAAATTTGATGATTCTCTTCTATAAGACAGGGCCAACGGAAAGTTATTATTCTCACCTTCCTTTTTATTCGTATTGATTGCCATCAGCTCCACAGTTCAAGTTTTTCTGTCTCGTAATCAAATAAAAATAATGACGCTTATGCCTGTGGAAGTCTCAACCAGTGGGTGCGGAACTGAAAATTTGGTTGGCGGTTTCTTGGCGCTCACTTTTTTGCCTCCGTCAACTCACAGCAAAAGAATAACATGTCATTCTATAGCTGTGCGTCAACTCACAACTGAGCTCATGAAGACAACTGCATTTTTTACAGTCGGCGTTTGCAGGTGCGCATTTCACCCAAATGTTAATCAAAATCACAAAATTTAATTTCCATTGGCTTTATATGTGCAAAGAACGCCGCTCCATCATATGCGTCTTTTGGTGTGTCTCATTCATGGGGAGGCTCGGCGTTTTTTGTCTCCCTATCTATGAAAGTCCTTATTCTCCGGCAGTGCCACACGCGACGTGCTTTTTCACTTCAATCAACTGGCTCCAACTTCCAACTCAAAACTGCCTGTGTGGTGGGCGACGCCGACCCCATCCTTCCAACAATGCCACCGATTTGCCAAACCACCGATTCGACAAAATCTTTGGTGTGCGTCGCTTTCTTCCATTTCGTTTTGCCAAACAACCAATTGTTGGACCAAGCCGTGAATCTGAATCTTCGTGTGTGTGCCTGCATGAGTCAATCTGTCAGCAGAGTCTTTTTGTTGGTCGGCCACCCCAACCCCACAATAATGCTGTGTCTCTGCATCGCATCTGGCGGTATTATAAAGCCAAGAAAGCCATCATTGTTGGAGTTCATTTTCCGAAAAACAGGATTGGTTTGACCTCGGCGGCGGAATGAAAGGCCAGAGAGGCCGGATTTTTCCCTTGATCTGAAACAAAAAAAAAACAGCCTTTGGCGAGAAACAAAACAGTTCCTGTCATCCGTCTCCTGCCCCGCCCATCCCCCCAATTTTCAGCCCAAAACCATGCCAAAACTGGTGCCTGTCCACTCTCCCAATCGTCAATCGC
>JASGXE010008917.1:0-16551 GCA_030068105.1 Sinentomon sp. SZTP_YWyxl
GTAGTTGGAGAAATCACTTTGTTTTTATTTTACTCTTAGGGCAAGGCATAGAAAAGTCACCCGTACACTGGTCAATCACTGCTCAAAATGATTAATTTAATTTTGCAGGTAGCTAAATCACTTTGTTTTTGTTTCGACTCTTAGGACAAGGGCCAAGGAAAAGTCACTCGTTCCCTCGTCTATCACTGCTCAAAATTGATTAATTTAATTTTGCAGGTAGCTAAATCACTTTGTTTTTGTTTCGACTCTTAGGACAAGGGCCAAGCAAAAGTCACTCGTTCACTCATCAATCACTGCTGAAATTTAAATAATTTAATTTTGTAGTTGGAGAAATCCATTTATTTTTGTTTCAACTCTTAGGAAAGGGCTAAGGAAATGTCACTCGTAATACACTCGTCAATCACTGCTCAAAATTAAATAATTTAATTTTGTAGTTTGAGAAATCACTTTGTTTTTGTTTCAACTTTGGGTAGGGCCTAGGAAAAGTCACTCGTACACTCGTCAATCACTGCTCAAATTTGATTCATTTAATTTTGTAGTTGGAGAAATCACTTTGTTTTTGTTTTTACTCTTAGGGCAAGGGCCAAAGAAAAGTCACCCGTACACTGGTCAATCACTGCTCAAAATTAATTAATTAAATTTTGCAGGTTGCTAAATCACTTTTTTTTGTTTTAAATCTTTGGACAAGGACGAAGAAAAAGTCACTCGTTCACTCGTCAATCCCTCCTCAAAATTAAATAATTCAATTCTGTAGTTGGAAAAATCACTTTGTTTTTGTTAACTCTTTGGACAAGGGTCAAGGAAAAAGTTACTCGTTCACTCGTCAATCCCTCCTCAAAATTAAATAATTCAATTCTGTAGTTGGAAAAATCACTTTGTTTTTGTTAACTCTTTGGACAAGGGTCAAGGAAAAAGTTACTCGTTCACTCGTCAATCCCTCCTCAAAATTAAATAATTCAATTTTGTAGTTGGAAAAATCACTTTGTTTTTGTTAACTCTTTGGACAAGGGTCAAGGAAAAAGTTACTCGTTCACTCGTCAATCACTGCTCAAAATTAAATAATTTAATTTTGCAGGTAGCTAAATCATTTTGTTTTGTTCTTAGGACAAAGGACCAAGGAAAATTCACTCGTTCACTCGTCAATCACTGCTCAAAATTAAATAATTTAATCTTGCAGGTAGCTAAATCATTTTGTATTGTTAACTCTTAGGACAAAGGACCAAGGAAAATTCAATCGAACACTCATCAATTCAGGTATTCGAGCTGGTGTTCTCAATTTGCTATGATCATTACGATATTTCGTTGGCCTCTAAATGAATTTTTAGTAATATCCTGCTTTGTGGATATCTCTTCGAAAGGCACTTTATGCCACGTGGCGTGTGACATCCTCTGTCTTTTTTGAATCTGATTTTGAGCGGCAGGGAAAAACGGCATTATTTTTTGCCAAAACAAAAAAAAAATTATTTTTCAGGGCGATTTTCTTTTATTGGAGGTGGGAGGCGAAATTTTTTGATGAGGAGATTCCTGCGCAAGCTATTTGATTTTCTTATTTCCGCCTTTCTTTTCATGTAGCGAGTTTTTCTCTGGAGCAGACAACGGGAACAGTTGTCTGAATGCGCTGTTTCTGAGAAATGCATCTCCAAGTGCGTGTATTTTAGGCTTGTCATATAGGCTTTTGCTTTTACCTCCAGACAGCTTCAGACCTGCAAATGATAAAAAAAGGTTCATCATCATCATGTGCAGATCTGCCTAGCCACAGAAGAGTGAGGTTGCATAATCAGTGATTGAGATGAGATTTTGAAGAATCCATGAGTGGTTTTTATCGAATGCCGTTTTCTACTCGTACATCTGAAAGAAGGAAGCAAGACTTGAAAATGTCAGGGAACCGCAGACCATGTTGGTTTGTCTTATCTCGCTACCTGGCTTTTGTAATAAGGATCCCTTTCAAAATGCCGCGCCTGTCCGCGTTTGTGATTTGGGTGTCCAGCAACGGACAAATTTTCGCAGAATTTTTATCGAAACAAAATTCGAGATATTTGTTAGGGTCGCCAACATAGTCGATTGCATAGATAGGTGCAGTGAGAACAATTTCCTTCCGTTGTCATCAAACTTTAGAATTGTAACGCGGGTGAAAAGTATTCGACAGGGCAACGCCAGGGCAAAATATTCGTCGGTAGAATGGTGGGCCGCTTTTTTGTTAGGCTCTTTTCTTCTCGGCCAAAGGAAACTGCAGACAATTTTTTGACAAAAATGTTTTGAATGCTTATGTTTTGAAACAAAAAATAGGTTTTGACAATTTTTTGGGGAGGTCCGCAGGGGCGGGTGTTTTTCCACACAGGCGGCCTTTTCGAGGCCGCCTGTGTACAGGTATAACTAACTATGAAATTGAGCTCAATAAAGGGCTATATGGGAAGACGTGAATGCAACCACTTGACTTCATTCTGCATGGCCTTGCGTATATGCCGACGAGGTGCTCATTTTCGACAGAAATTTACCGAGAGAAAAAAGTATTTCTAAGCAAATTAGAAGAATGAAAACATGCAGGATTCCGGCAGCGATTGCGAACTTTCACAGAACCCCATATCCCTCGAATTGGTTTCGTGTATGAAAACGCCTTCGCTTGCTATTTGGGCTGTTTCATAATCACAACCTGCGGAAATGGAAGAGATTGCATTGAAATGAAATGGGTTCCAACTTCAGCCAAGTGGGGCATGCACTCCGTGAATTTACACATGCAGAAGTTATGAAGTCAGCTTAGAATGATGATTGGCTCTTCCATAAACAATATCAATCTGTTTTGGACTTCTCTGTTTTTTCGTTTTGCTTTTAGGATGAAATCAGCTTTGCATAGGTACCATTCGAACATCTCCAACGTAGCCGTGAAAATGTGTCGCAGATGAATTATGAACGAGGCAGGGCCAGTTCATCGCAGTCAGTAGGTACATAGACGGCCTGTTTAATTCAGGTGCATGGGAGTTGAGTTCACCTTCACGCGTGTGCTGAAATTACCTGCTGTTCCGAGGCAGAAGACAAGTGTCCCTTTCTGCAGTTTGAACAGTGTCTTAATTGGTTGTACTTGTACCGCACCAAGAGTTGTAAGTTGATTACGCAAAAGTGTGCTTGAAAGAATGTCAGATCAGTTGGGCATCTTCCCGTGTTTTTACAAGAAACTATGTCGTGCATCGCGATTTCACGTTACCACGAGGATGGGATCTGCTGTGTCGTCTTCTTGGAGAAGTTACCTGCCATAGATGTGGCAGACTGGTTGTTCCCAGCAGAAGATGTGATTGAGAACGTGGTGTTCTGCATACCTGAAGTGAAGTTCTGAGGAATCCCTTGGTTTGGAATTTCTACTCATCAGAGTCCCCATCTACAGACGGCAGCATAAATTACCTTGTGGAACCGGAGAAGTCCCCTGGAACAGCAGGCCAACTGTTGAATACCAGGTCAACACCGAGTCCCAGCCTAAAGCGCCGGGCTTGCTTCGCTGCTGATAATTCCCAGCAGCCAGATCAGGCGCCTCCTGGGAGATCGCAGCGCACCATGTGGCCGTTTAAAAAGAAGAAAGAAAAAGACAGAAGCGGTAAGTTTTCAAGGCAATTTGAACAGATTCCATTGTTAATTTGTTGGTTGTGCGAGACTTTGGTTGGTTGCCATCTCCCATTCTGTCTGCTGCTGGCGCGAGAAACAAAAAAGCCGTTTCTTGTTCGTATTTGAGCCAAATATAGGTAATTACATATCTTATTCTTGTGCACGGTGGCACGACAATTACAGTCGGATATTTATGTAACAAGAACAATGGCAAATCGGCAGATCATTTGGTCTTATTTCCTCAAGCAGTGAAGCTGAATTTTCTCGCTTGTGTTCTTTAAGCTTTCCTCCTCTCCTGGACCGTCATTTTAACAATTGGATTTTTTTCGCATTTTTGCAGAGATTGACATTTATGGTCCGTTACTTGCACCCACAAGAGCTGAAGCACTGTTGGTGCCCTTGTTCCTTGTTATAAAATTTGCCTCATCTCTACCAACATGTAAAACAATTATTATTTTGTAAAAGGAGAATCCTCATCTTCCATGACTTCGCCGCATACAAAAGTAGTTCTCTCTACTCCGTTTCCCCAATGAAAAATCGTCCTCTCCTATCCCCCTGAGCATGCTACCAAACACCTTTTTGCACAGCACCGCACAGGACCTCCAATGAGGCAGAAACTGATGGACAACTGGTTTTTTTGGCGTCAAAAATAGGCCCAGTTTGAAGGGATTGCCTGCACATATGATGCCGAAGAAATTTTCGGTCGTATGCACCAAAGCCACTAACCCCAACCCTAAACCAAAGCATGAAAAAAGTGAATTCCGTGTTCAGATGTACCTTTCTCATCGATGGAAAAGGAAATCTGTTGCGCATATAAATCAAATTTTCCAACAGATTTCTCTCCAAAAAACAGTTTATGAAAGAACTTCATAAACAGTTTCTTTCATAAACTGTTTTTTGGAGAGAACTCTGTTGGAAAATTTGATTTCTATGCGCAACAGATTTCCTTTTCCATCGATGAGAAAGGTACATCTGAACATGGAATTGACTTTTTTCAAGCTTATGGTTAGGGTTAGTAACTTTGTTTCATACGACCGATAGACTAAGGAATGATGTTCATTTACAAAAAATGGCCACCATTTTTGCTAATTGACTGCCTCCTCCAATCTTCGCCTTCAGTGGTTCCACTGGACCTAAAACATTTCGCATTTGCTTGCTTTCTTTTACGCGTCAGCTGTCTCCAGCTCTCACCGTTCGTTTGAATGAGCAAAACGAATGCGCAAAACTCACCGAATTTTGCTGTTTGTGGGGTATCATCATTGTATTTACCACCATCATCATTGCACAAAAGCCAAAATGGCTTGCGAAATTATTTCTTTTTGGGCTAAAAATGAGGAGGATAAATTCCTTCTCAATAATTAATTGTGACAGTTATCCATCAGGGTGATAGAGTTCTTGCTGATGAACCAATAAGTGTACCCATGTGCATGCATAAGAATACGCTCATTCAACAGAAGGAAGCGGTCAGGAGGAAGGTATATGACTTAATCACAAAAGTTTCCATTGCCACGGCTATTAAAAGGAAAACCAACTCATCTTTTCTCTACATTTTGGCCACATTTTCATTTTCAAAGCCATGCACAGTCTGTTTCAGCATGAACACATCATCCTGTCGGAATGACTCCACAAAAACACATTTTTCATTGACCTTGATTCGGAGTTCTTCAGGTGAATTGCCGGTTCTACCTATGCTATGGATGGGCCTATTTATGAACACACGTACATACAGCCATTCGTTCACATACCTATTCACATTTAGACATACGATAGTACAGCATGTGCCGTTTTGCCCTGCGCAGCGTTGTGTGTCGCCCAGGGTGTTGGCGACATTTTGTAAAAGAAAAGGCAAAACTTCAAACATCAGGCATTTTGTCAAATTAAATGTCTTGCATGGACATATGGGGATGTTTTCTGTGGTGTTGTCTGCAATGAAAATAGCTTCGAATCCTGCTTCCCAAAGCGAAGCATAGCGGCACATACCAAATTCTTCAGAATCCGAAAAGATGTCAACAGATCACAGCCGGTCGAGATGAATGTTGCCATTTTGGGACTCCCAAGTCCCATACACACAATGATTTGGTAGCCTGCTGGATGAGGTGTTTCATGCTGTTTGTTGAGAAGAAACGTGTGCAGCATTTAAAATGTGCTGGACCAGCTGAACAGCAGCGCAAGTAGCTTCTGATCTGTAGGCACCTACCTAGTCTGGTGGCATTGGCATTGCAGGTATGTGCATGTGAAGGCGAAACGTACCTATGACACTGATACTGACAGACCGACGGAAGCAACTGTGCAGATGCGACATCTCTCGCGATTGCTGCCTCACCTCAATCCCCTCTTCTCTTCAGGCTCAGAGAGCTGTCTAGAGTATCGTTTCAGGCAAAATTTCAGACGACCACAAAGGACAAATCGTTTGACCGATAGGTACAGGTGCCAAGCTGAATCCAGTGGTAACTTTGTGCCTTCGGGCCAAGGTCAACCCATATTGCACACCAACCAACTGCTAAAATTTCGCCTATTTGCGAATTCCGTTCACTGTCGTTGTTTTCAGGGGCAAAAATACCCCCAATCATCACCTTTCAATCCCCGTTTCGCGTATCAAATAGAAGGCTTTAGAAACATTGGCGTGGAAGTAACTGATGACCAGGAGCTTGGTATTGATTCTCCAATAAACAAAAAGGTATTACGATTATTCTCCTTGCTTTATACTCTCACTTTTGCATGCCGTCGATGTCTTTGCTAAACATTTCGAGAACAGCTGTGGTTTCGATGGTATATTTTACGAATTTCATTTTGTATTCTTTTATTTTGTTTTATCTCCATTAATTATCACTAATCAGGCCTCAATCTTGATTGTCGAATCAAACCAAATCTGCAATGGTTTCGTCCGTCCCTGAAAAGTATGCATGCATCCTGGCTATAGTGCTCACTATTTAACGGGAAGCAGAGATTCAAGGGGACATTTCCGTTGAGAACTTTGTGACTGCGTTTTTCCATATTTGCACAATGCCGAGGAAGCATTGTCCACGGCAGACTCATTCAGCAGGTCCAAAACGATTTAGCGTTTGTTGCACACCAACATCGTGGAAACCATATACCTACAAGACAACAAAAGTAAACAAATCACAAGTGGAGATTCCCAAAGGTCCACAGAACAAAGCAGTAGCCATGCAAAAACCGCAAAAAAGGTTCTCGTTCTCAGGGGGTTGCGAGTGTTACCATGGTAATATTGTGCGTAACCATGGTAACATTCGTGACCCCCCTGAGAACGAGAAGCTTTTTAGAGGTTTTTGAGTGGCTACTGCATGGAAATGGAGGGTTATGGGACTTTTTTCTACACAACATTTTTTGTTCCGTGTATCTTTGGGAATCTGCCTTCGAAAAATGGCTTTTAGCGACGACCCCAAATCTCAAGATCTCAGTTTCTCCAAAACAACTCGAAATTGGGCTTTTTTGGATTTTTCGGGGGGCACTGCGTGGAATTGGAGGCTCGAACGGTTTTTCGTCACTGAACATTTTTTGTTTTACTCATTTCATGGAATCTGTCTTGAAAATTTGACCGTTCTACGAGAAAATCTTACCTCTCCAATATGAATACCCCAAAAGGGTTCATTTTTGGGGGTTTGGGGTGCATAACTCAGTAATGGGGGGGTCGGAACACTTTTTTCCACTGATTAGGTTCGATTTGTATGGTCCTGGGGAATCTATAGTGAAATTTCGGTGGTTGATTTAAGGGACACCCTGTTTATGCGTGTGGATGAGCGCATCGACTTTTTTTTTATCAAAATAGCAACCGAAAGGGGATGCTGAATTATGGCTTCAACAAGGAGAAAGGAGTCTGAAGTTCGTGTAACGTTTCTAAATTCGGACGTGGCGGCTGAAAGGAACCTTTCCATAGACACTCGCACAGTGACACAGGACAAATGTTTTTTTAATTATTAGCCATTAGCCCATGGAATTGCTGTTTTTCCTGTTTACATAACGACGTTATCTTCTACAACAGACCGATTGTCCAGAATTGAAATTCAAATTTCAAATCCATTGGCGGCATATAACAATTTTAAGAGATTGCAGCTTCAGTTAAATTGCTCTACTGAGCTGCCTATTCTCGGAGCTGACTGTGCCCCACATTCATTGGTCTCTTTCTATGCGATTAACCAGACTTGGTGCGACCCACCCTCTTTCTTTGAACTGCTGGCATTCTAGCCCGGACCCAGACCCAGACCGCGCCCGGGGCTCAGACGAATTTTATGGGCACAATAATTCCCTGCTTCCGTCCGGGCCTCCCGCTCCCAGGCTGGCAGGCAGGATTCACTTTTTCCTGGTTTCCACCCGGTCTCGCTCAGAGATTTCACCTCTCCTTTCGCAGTCAGAGTTCTAGCTCACGCAGTTCCTGGTTGCTATATTTAGAATTGACCTAGAATACTGTGTCAAGTGAATTAGCTACACTTTGATGAGAGAGAGAGAGGGAGACTAGCGAGTGAAAGGGCGGGATAAACCCTTTCCGATTTTGTTGAATGCGAATGAATGGCCAGCAAGACGAGACAATGGAAGGTTTTCTGGTGACGGGAAGCATTTTGAGGCTTTCAATGATGTTTTTACTTCGCAAGCAAACGTTTTCAATCATTCATGGAAAAGTGACTGAAATAAAAGCATTTGGGGATGTCTGCATTGAATTGTGAAGGATGACCTGTCGTGCACCTGATTCCATGCGCATCCCCATCTCATCTGCTACCACGCCCAGCCTCGCGTACCTTCGCACTAAACAGTCAGTTGCGGTGTCCGTCAGTGAATGCTGCTATAACACATTCGCATCTCGAACAATGTTTAGAAAGATTCATCGGCATAAGACCGTCTTATCTAGTACAGACTTCATGCCAAGATTCTTCGTGCACAAAAAGGAGTGGAGCCATTTAGAATTTAGGCGCCATTTAGAATCATTGACAGACAACATGCACCGCAAAGCATCATGGCAGGGGGGCATGAATATTCATCAAACCGTGTTGAAATTTCTCGAATTTGTGAAGAGGCGGATAGAGTGAGAGACAGAGAAGAGGAAAGAAGGGTAATGAGGATCAGAGGGTGAGAAAAGGAGGGAGAAAGAAAGGGAGGGAGGGCAGAGCAGGAGAGAGGGTGTTGGAAGAGAGAGGACGTGAGAGATAGGCAGAGGAGAGGCATATTTTTTTCCCCAATCCACTTCCGCATGCGCGTCTCTGATTGGCTGTTGGGAATTCCAGCCAATTTCAACATCCAATTTTCAAAACCTAACTTAACCAAACCCAGGTCGTATAAATAAGATATAAGAGATGGTCGTGCAAGATATCGCGGTCTGTGCTTGGCTCTTTTTTCCGCGACCTTGAATCACCGCGCGTGACGTCATGCGCGGATGAATTGAGATGAGGCCAGTGTGGCTTTTACTCGTAAAAGGATGAAAGGCCCAGACGCGCAGGCATAAAGGTCAAAAGGTGTAGGGGGAAGTTTGAGCCTGGTTTTCATGAATTTTTTCAAAGTCATACAGCTATTCTCAATGCTGATCTCAAAACTTTTATTGATTTTTGCCCATCGAACGATGCGTGAAAAGCATTACAAATGAAATCGATTTGTTTTGTGAGATTGCCAAGCATTGTACGATTTCTGGGTTCACCATCTTGCCAGGTCCCTGGGAATCCTTTGTAAAAATACAGAAAGCTTGGCACTTCGAGAACATTGAAGGGTATTGCGCGGGAATATGGAAAAGTCGCCTTTCCATAACCCAAAAGGGACAAAAAGCTGTTGAAAACCGAGACAATGAAATCGATGCATTTGTGAACGCAGTAGGGCCTAATCGTTCGCTTTCTTTCTTGCAAATGACCTTCTCATTGCCTACCGCACGCTGTGGGATACTCCTTGCCACCAATTGAAACCCACTTGCCTTCGCAGAAAAGTTCAAAGTAAAGCCAGGGGCTAACTATAAAACTGAAGTTGGGGCCATGTCCATAAAAATACTTTCTGAACATCGGCGATTCTTTCATTGAAAGTCCTGGGAAAGAAAGAACAGAAACTACCTCAGAAAAAGCTGCTGTGGATTACTATGGACATTAGCTTGGCAAGCGGCTAATTTTTCCGTTGCTTTTGTGGTGTCATTCCGATTCGATTCCGCAATAATTGTCCCTTGAAGCAGACTTCAAGACTAAAATCAGACTGCCACTTTTCGCAAATAAGCCTTCCTTTCCGAACAGCAAAACTATTTGAAAAGACATGGAGAATCTCATGAATATCCGATGGCTTTCGTACACAGAATTAGGATTTAGCAAATATCGGATCAAAGCACGATTCTGCCTATTATCCAGTTCAACACCATGCATTCTTAATGCTTGATTCAAGCGGCACACACGGAGTTGGTGATGGCTCAAAACAATTCGATGAAAACATTGTTCCAATCCAGAGGATGAACAGAATGATTGCTTTCCGACACAGAATTGTTTGTGACTTCCAAGGAAAGTTTGTGCTTTACTTTCACACAATCAGTGAAATAATTTCTCAGAAAACAGGTCAAAGTCACCCAATCTGCAGTGATCAGATCATCAACACCGATCACAACTGAGTTCAGAATAAAACTCAAACCATGCCCCACGTGAGAATGCAAAATTCTCAAGTGGGTGCAGGTTCAAAAAATCAACAGGAAAAGCCGAAAAGGTACCGATCGAGCGAAGAGCGCTCCGAATGCCTCTGATTTTCTTGGCTGCCAAAATAATTTCACGCCTGAATAAGTTCCCCTGGTTTCAGTCATGCACTTGGAAATTCGCCTAATTTCAGGCACAGATCTATCCCATACCGTGGGTACAAAACCTGAGGAATTCGTATACCGCAGATGAGTGAGAGACTGCTCATCCGAGCATGACGTCACGAGCAGAGCCGACTCCAAATCGAAAGAAAACCGGTTATCTTTCACCCCCTGACCAAACCTAAGCTGACCTAACCTGGCCTAACACAACCCTTTTGCGACCCAAGAAAGAGTTGCAAAGCGGTGGCAAACACGCCAAATGGCAAAAAGCGGTGGCAAGGCAAAAATGCGAAAATTGATGACGTCACAAATTGAGACGACGTGATTGGCTGTTGCGATGCTGCAGTCCGCGGAAGTGGATTGGAAAAAAAAATTATGCAGAGGAGAGGGGAGACAGGAGCGATTGGCAGATGGTGTGAGGAACAATGAATGAGAGAGAGAGCGAAGCCGAGAGAAGCATCAGCAAAAGATTCATCTGCTGATTTGCAGTTAACAACATGAAAATTTAAAGTGGGATGACCGTATAAAAATGCGACAATAAACAAATAAAAATGTGCTCTTGAATTTTTGCGAAGAAATCTAACACGTGCATGACACGGCCTCTCAGCATAGTTTTTGAAGCTGCACTTCTTCTTGTTCTTGAATATGCGACCGCAGTTTGGGACCCCTTCCGCGCCTGCCACGCAGACGCCATTGAGAAAGTTCAGCGCTCGTTTCATCGTCATTGACATCCGCCGCAACTCCTTTCTCGGAAAGATACTCGAGGCTGATACAGACCGAGCGATCTGAGTTATTTGTTCCTTTCGAGCCCGCAGAGCCAGCCACTTTTTTGAAACAATTCAAAATTCCTCTAATCAAATCAATGTATTTCTCTTTTCTTTCTACCCGAGAACTCTAAAAGATTGGAATGCGCTTCCTTCTGCTTCGCCATGTTGAATGAATCTTGGTTAATTTTGCAATTATGAGTAGATAAATTTTGCAATTATGAGTAACTCTCGCCTTCGCATTTTCATTGGATATAATTTCCAGAAGCGAAAAATGGATTTGATCTATTGTCCTTTAGAT
Source organism: Sinentomon sp. SZTP_YWyxl (assembly GCA_030068105.1). Taxonomy (NCBI): domain Eukaryota; kingdom Metazoa; phylum Arthropoda; class Protura; order Sinentomata; family Sinentomidae; genus Sinentomon; species Sinentomon sp. SZTP_YWyxl. The sequence continues at coordinate 11,417 of JASGXE010008917.1, forward strand.
CTATGAATCTAGATGAATCTATAGATGAATCTATAGATCGATGAATCTTTAGATTAGATCCATGAATCTATTGTCCTTTAAAGTTTGGAATATCATTTTATTTTGTTAATTTTTTGTTTTATTTCTGCTGTTTTTATCTTTGCGCATATTTAATTGCAAATTTGCGACTTATATAAATAGGTAAAAATAAATAAATAAAAATGAACCAACACCATTGTCTTCTTCATTTCCATCTCGAGCTAACAGCCATGTGGCCGGCAGCTCGGCAGAAACTTGCTGCAACTGGGCTCACAAGGAGAACAATGCCAAATTAGTTTATAATGTTAGTTAGTAAATGTTAGTGAGTTAAGAAAATACACATAATACAAATTGAAAATCAGTATCACGACCCTTTTTTATCGCTGAGAATACACGAAAATAAGAAAGCTGCTGTTTTTGCCCGTCAAAGGGATGATTTTGGGGATTTTCTAAATTTTCACAACTGTATTAATATCTTGACGACAGTGCACCATTCACTTTGGGAACCCACTTGGGTGCATACAGAAGAGTAAGAAATGTGATGCTCAACGATGAATGTTTTGAAGGAAAAAAAACTATTGAGGTAGGTACAGGTTTAGGAACAAAGGCGGAAATAATTGCAGTGTAATAGAATATCTATGCGAAGCGGCACAGTGGCGCAGTCATGTGCACCATTGCGTAGCATTGCCATCTTCAAGATGACAGTTCTGCCATATTCAAGATGGCAATTCCTCAAAAACAATCTGGGTGGTTTAGCCCTGGTTTAGCCTTCCTCATATTTTGTAAAAACCAGAGAACATCAACGTGTGCATGCCGGCTTCGAAAACATTGATTTAATAAGGTTTCTTGAATGGGGAAAACACTCTTATGAACAACAGTTATTGAAGGATCTGAGCAGTCTATTTTACTTTTTGTGTATGTTTCATTTTCTCCATTTTTGAGGCGTTCGATCTCACGTAGGTATATTCAACAGCAACCCTTGTTTTCAGAATGGGCTCTGTCTAAAATCCGCCTTTTCCTATGATGAACAACATAGAACGTACCTTCCTCATTACCTACATTATTTATGCAACTATTGATTTCTTTTCTTCTCTCCCTCCCAGCATCTTTTGCGTCGATGAACTAAAGCTCATCTGTTTCATCTGATACATACTCGTAATTCACACGCTTCTGTTTCCACATCGGAACATGTGACTCGAATTATAAGCTAAAATATATGCATATGAAAAGGCCATCAGCCATATCATCCGGGTCCTTCATTCCTTGCTTGTTGAGCAGGCTGAAACGTCTATTTAGCCATGAAAGTCTACAAATTTCACGCGGGTTGAAAAGGACAGGATATTGTATCAATATTGTTTGCAGCGCAGGAAGTTTCATATACGCCTTCAACATTCGGTCCATAAAGCCTGAAAACAGAAAGCTGCAATGTGGCAGAATGCACACATATCTATGCATATGTGTTTCAGATTGGATATCTTGCAGGCGCAAAATGTTCATTTTTCTCTGCGCTTTTTGGAAACCAAAAGCTGAAGTATCCATTGCATATACGGATCAAAAATTGAATGAGCAAACCATTCCCATGTTTCTGCTCTCCCTTGGAACAAAAATCTGCAATATCGCAGCGGTATCCATTGCATGCGGTTAGTAAATTGAATGCGCAATCTGTTGCCATGTTTCTGCTCTCCTTTGGAACCAAAAGCTGCAAAATCGCAGTACGCTCGTGATGTGTATTGCATACGCGTCGACAATTGCAGGCGCAAACTGTTCGCGTTTTCTGCCTTCGCAGAAGGCGCTCGTTCCCGTGGACAGAATGCAGGCGCGAACTTGTCCATGTTTGGAAAACAAAACCTAGCAATGATGGAAACTCATCCCCTCCCGAGCAGATGGGCAACTGGTCAGATGTGCAATCGCACATACCTACACACAGGCATGGGCTTTGTCATACAAAATCAAATAATAAACTGTTATTTTCTGCAGATTGTAATAAAATCGCTCTATTACGGGTTCTGCGGTTGACGTCAGCCATTGATTTTTTTTACTGATGAATCAGAGGATAAGCTGATCATCAGACAAACTGAATTTAATTTTAGGTGTACAAATTAGTACGAATTGAGCACTAAATCCTGGCAAAAGTTGGTCGAAAGTCGACCGTAGCGGGGCTGGCCGGTGACCTATACTTAATTTGGAGGACCGCAGCCCGTTCCCTGAAGGGGGTGGTGTACAAATTCCAATTATTGGTGTACAAATTAGTGCCAACAAATTTAGCTATCATTTTAGTTTCCATTGAAACGGACGGAATGTGCCCGTTAGCTGATGCGTGTCTCAATTAATTGAAGAGATGTACTCCTATAGGCATAGCCAGAGGAAAGACATTCTGAAGACAATTTTAGTTGTATTGTATCAGCAGGCGCATCAGAAGGGAATTCTTCTTTTTCCTCTGGTGATTCTGCGAACATAAGATTGTTGTCCTTTCTGTGACACCTTTTGCTCACAAAAAGCGCCCCTCTGCGATTTCGCAACGTGAATGAAACATGCGAAGAATTGCATCATGCATCATGCAAGAATTTTTTCAACAAGAAAACAACCGTCCTGAATTGTCCTGCACAACGTTGAAACGATATGTTCAGTTGATTTCGAGAGGTCAGCATGATGCTACCAAAGTATCATCATGCTGACCATCATGCTGACTGAAAAGTAACCAGTTTGGTTACTTTTCGGACACCATTTACATATTCCGGTGGACATCTGTGTCTAAATTGCCTTTCCACTCCATCCCACTTCATGTCACTCACTCACAGCAAGAAACCGAACCCCGTTCGTTTCAACAGTCCAGCGGGGCTGATGGAAAAAGCGCCGCGGGAGATACCTACCAAATACGAGATAGACCGCTTTCCATCGCGTATTTCCAGAAGAGAACGTTTCACTCCTGTTTTCCAGCCAGTTAACATTCCACTTCCAGCACTTTCGATCGCCCTTCCATATTGGCACCCACCTCTACCGACCTGACTGACATCTTTCCTCCCTCCATTCGTTATCCGCTCGCTTCACTTCCACGCCCGCCTGGAAGCTGTTGATGTCGGTTGCCCGGTTTTGACAGGAGAAAACATCAAAAATCTCTTCTGGCAATGAATTCAGAGCTGACACGCAGGAGAAAGCAAGGCAAAAGGGGTTGTCCTTGCTCCCTACCTAACCACCTTCTGTTTGCCCAAACTCCCATCGACCTATCCTTCGCAGCGAAGCTAGAGCGCGGTCGGTCTCAATCCGATCCGCGGCCTCTGTGTTGCAGGCCTGGTCTGCGTGTGCCTGGCCTGCTATGGGCTGCGGATGCAATAACCACCAGGCAAAATCAACTATGAAAATCAACTTGGGTCAATTTTCGGCGAGGCGAGAGTGAATGAGAATGTCAGCATCCTGCCTTTTAAATCTTGGCCTACCTGTCCTGTCGTCTGGTCTAGATGGGCCTGAGGTCTTCTGTACCTTAGCGCATAGATTCTCTCTAATACAATAGTAGAAAAACCGGTGGTGCTACTGAGGCTCATCGCACAGAAAAATTGAGTTCGTTGAGCGATCATTTTTTTCTGACAAAAAAACCAGCACCCCCTTTCTGCCACTAAATCATGTTGACTTTCCGTGACACTTATTTGGGAATGTGATTATCGCCTTTTGACCATTTCCTCCATTGTGGGAATTCAGAGCTGACTGTGGTCTTTTCGTTATGTTTTCTTTATGTGTTCATTTTGATTTTCTTCTATTCTGCTTTAGGACGTGTTTTGGGATGTCTTGGACGGAAACCGGTTTGCTTCCTCTCAGGCAAAAGGAAAGATAATATTTTAGCGATATAATTGTGATGGGAGTCCAATTTCTATGGGTCTTTGGTTGAATGAGCTTTGGATGGGGAACTAAGTCAAACGCTTTAGTCAAGTCAAGTAAAATTGCATGGATGGGTGTGCTCTTGTCTAGAGACCTCGCAATCTCGTCTACAAATAGCACCAGCTAGCTTTCGCATAACCATTTGGGGCGACATTTTTGAAAACATTCCATCGACGATTTTTAGGTCCTGAAAATATTTTGGACTGTTCGGAAACTGCGTTGAATGTTTACAACGTTGATTTTGGTTTCAAAATTCAAGAGAAACTGTGTTAACTATTCAAAAGCTTGGCGATTTGTTTGATTTTGCGAATGGCGAACACTGTTTTATCAATGCGAGGAAGCTTTTATATTTATTTGTTTATTTACGACAAACAGAATGAACTGGTTTGTCGAGGTTACACACAGAAGTCAAAAACCATTTTCTATTTTTATTTTTTAATAAAACTATTTTAATAAAGAGAAAATCATTTCGAGAAAACAATGAAAAGTTAGGGCATTGGTAGAACAGCAAGAAAAACTGCGAATCAAAAAGTGTGAAAACAAATGAACGATGGTGCAATTCTTGGTAAAAGCAGGCTTACGGAGGAACGGATAAGTTGGTGGCAGGGAATTCCACTCACGAGCAGTGCGGGTGAAAAAGCCGTTGCAATGTTTTGTGAAGTCAGTATACGTTTGGTGAATGTGTTGGGTGCGCCTGGGCGACGAAACAACAGAAAACGACGTTGGCAGGGAAATTGGAATTAATTTATCCATGAATAAAATGGCCTGGAAGAGTTTAAGCCTGTTTATTTTAATTTACTAGTTTAATCTTTTCTCGGTATATTTTGCAGGACAGGGCATTCAGGGGCCCAACACAAAATGTTGGTGTTTCAGATCAAGACATGAAAATCAGCTCGCTGCACAGCGTTATTGTGTTCTTCCACCATTATTTTACGGTAGCACCCGACAAAAAAAATCAAACTCAAATGAAAAGAAGGCCGACTTGCCTGAATCTAGAATCTTTTGAAATCGGCATTTTTGGTGAAGTACAAGTGTTCATGGTGTCGCAAGTGTTTATCTCACCAGAATGTACTCTCCTCGACACAACTGTGCCCATATCCGCTTTATAGACCGCTTTATTTTAAGAGAGATTTTGGCAAATCGTCCTTTCTTGGGCAAGCTATTGGTGATTGGAATTCCCTACCAGACAAGATCCTTCAGCCTCCGATATCAGTGCCTATTTTCCGGCGCAGGCTATCAGTGCTTTT
>JASGXE010008918.1:0-17126 GCA_030068105.1 Sinentomon sp. SZTP_YWyxl
CACCAAAAGGTAGTTTTCCACAGATCATTTCTACACCAAAGTAGTTTTCCACAGGTCATTTCTTAACACCGAAGTAGTTCCACAGATCATTTCTTAACAGCGAGGTTGTTTTCCACAGATCATTTCTTAACAAGGAAGTAGTTTTCCACAGATCATTTCTTAACAGCGAAGTAGTTTTCCAGATCATTTCTGAACACCAAAAGTAGTTTTCCACAGATCATTTCTTAACACCAAGGTAGTTTTCCACGATCATTTCTTCACCAAAGTAGTTTTCCACAGGTGATTTCTTTACACCGAAGTAGTTCAACAGATCATTTCTTAACAGCGAGGTTGTTTTCCACAGATCATTTCTTAACAAGGAAGTAGTTTTCCACAGATCATTTCTTAACAGCGAAGTAGTTTTCCAGATCATTTCTGAACACCAAAGTAGTTTTCCACAGATCATTTCTTAACACCAAGGTAGTTTTCCACGATCATTTCTTCACCAAAGTAGTTTTCCACAGGTGATTTCTTTACACCGAAGTAGTTCAACAGATCATTTCTTAACACTGAAGCAGTTTTCCACAGATCATTTCTTAACAGCGAAGTAGTTTTCCACAGATCATTTCCGAACACCAAAGTAGTTTTCCACAGATCATTTCTTAACACCAAAGTAGTTTTCCACAGGTCATTTCTCTCCGCTGTGGTGTAATCCATCACCATCTCCGCATTTAATTTAAAACCCTCCATCACAGAGTTCCGATGCATGGTAAATATTTTCAGGTTTCACTTTTTCTGGATAAACTATGAACGTGGAGTTATTATTGTGGTTGGTCTCCCTTCTACTCGCAGTCGTTGTTAATTAATGTTCTCGTGAATGATGTTGAAAAGTTTGGTAAAAGCTTATCTGTTTGACAACAAAAGGGAGTTGTGAAAACCCACACAGAAACACAAGACATGGATTTTGGTGGGTGAAGTTTCGCTCGCAGTGACGGTCATCAGAAAAGCCGCGGGGTGGCCGAGTGACGTTGCCTGACAGCACTATTGTCCGTCCCAGTTCGGGCCGCTAGTTCATGACCGTCGGTATAACAGACATTTTGGGGCGCAAAGCAGGCGAATTTATTGAAAGAAGAAGCGAACAATCATTGCGAAAGGGAGAAGCGAGTGTTCCCGAGGTTTTCCAGGGTCCCTCCGCTTCGATGGCTCTGGTTTAGCAGAAACAAAGGAACCAAAATTAAAGGAGCCAGAATTGAAAAAAGCGAAAGAGTTAAAATAAGCTCAGGGACTCATGCAGAGAGGCTCAACATGAACTCCCACTGCCTGCCACCGCAATGCGTGCAATGAAGAGAGCAGCAGAGATGATAGGCCTACAGGACAGTAGGTAGTCGTGTATAGGAACAGGAACACTCGCTAGCCCTGTGTTAATCAATCAACGTCGGCGAAAATTATCCTGCGAGCTGATATTTTCAGTCCCTCATTTTCCCACTTCCCCCTTTCCACCTCAAAAGCCCTTTCTCTTAAACCGCCATTTCGAATTTCGGTAATCTTTCTTTCCCTCCCTCGCTCCTGTGGCTCTGCCCGTCTACACTCATTCCTCCTTTCTCTCATCCCTGCTGGAACCTCTGCTCTCCATCATTCAAAAATATCCTTCCATTTCAGGATTCATGAAGATCAAGTTCCCTTTCTGGTCGTGGGCGACTCCATTGGATTCTTGGACCACTCCAAGGAATCTCGGACTACTCCAGGGATTCTTGGTCTACTCAAAGGCATCTTGGCTTTTGGATTACCAATTCCAAGGTTTCTTGTGGCTGCTGCAAGGATTCTTGGACTACTCCAAGGACTCTTGCTACTTCAAGGAGTCTTAGGCCGTTCTTCCTCTGTGGGTAGGAGGCCACATTGACGTAAATAGCAGGCACAGCTTTTCCTCCTGTTCAGCACCCTCTTCTGCACAAAGGACAAAATTCATTTTCGTTTTGACCCTGCGCTGCATGCATGCTGGGCTCTTGCACATTCGATGTGCTTCTGAGATCTTGTCTCTCCAAACCCATATTCTCGTAGGTAAACGTTTGCGCCTACTGCAGCCATGTCCGCAATGCCACCGGATTCCGTCAGAACGTTTGCGCCTACTGCAGCCATGCCTGCAATGCCACCGGATTCCGTCAGTACGTTTGCGCCTACTGCAGCCATGCCTGCAATGCCACCGGATTCCGTCAGTAGGCCTACGTTTGCGCCTACTGCAGCCATGTCCGCAATGCCACCGGATTCCGTCAGTACGTTTGCGCTACTGCAGCCAATCAATAGCCATGTCCGCAATGCCACCGGATTCCGTCAGTACGTTTGCGCCTACTGCAGCCATGTCCGCAATGCCACCGGATTCCGTCAGTACGTTTGCGCTACTGCAGCCAATCAATAGCCATGTCCGCAATGCCACCGGATTCCGTCAGTACGTTTGCGCCTACTGCAGCCATGTCCGCAATGCCACCGGATTCCGTCAGTACGTTTGCGCTACTGCAGCCAATCAATAGCCATGTCCGCAATGCCACCGGATTCCGTCAGTTCGTTTGCGCCTACTGCAGCCATGTCTGCAATGCCACCGGATTCCGTCAGTACGTTTGCGCTACTGCAGCCAATCAATAGCCATGTCCGCAATGCCACCGGATCCCGTCAGTACGTTTGCGCCTACTGCAGCCATGTCCGCAATGCCACCGGATTCCGTCAGTACGTTTGCCCTACTGCAGCCATAGCGGAGTAGAAGGATATAGTGTGCGCACAGAGCTTCTCTTCAATGGACAGAGAGTGGACTGCGGATTTCGGCTGCAACTGCGGCGCCACCGTCGAAAGAGGGACGAGAAAGACACAGATGAGATCGACGCGCAGTCAGTCGCAGTGCGTGTTTACCAAAAAGGGAATCCCAAACTTTTGCGAAATCATCAGGGAACGTCCCTTGAATTACATAGGGGAAATCCCAAATGACCTCTGGAACAAAAGATCACCCAGGGCCGTCCTTTTCTGAACTGTAGCCCCCGAATTGTGGGAGACCCCGAAAAATAGGCAATGGCACAAAAAGAAGTACAAACATTTGGAAAATCGGCCAGAAACGATATTAAAAAGATCGGAAAACTCCGGAGACCCCCGGGAAGAACCCCAAACGGTAACTCATGGCTGTCCGGTTCGGAGCTAAGGCCCCAATTGGTGGGCGAGTCCCCCTGAAAAACAGGAAATAACCCCAAAAGTTGGTGAAACAATTAGAAATCGGCCGGGAACGAACAACCCTGAATAATTAATCAGTATAGCCACCCGAAAACAACTCTGAACGGTCAGTCAGGGTTGTCCTGTTCGGAGCTATGACCACAATGGTGGGCGAGGCCCCCCGAAAAACACGAATGACCCAGAGAGTTGGTGAAACATTTGCAAATCGGACAGGAACGACTCTGAATGATTTGATCGGCAGCACCCGAAAACCTCCGGGTACAACCCTGAACAGAAACTCGCAGGTTTGTCTGGTTTGGAGCTATGGCCCCCTGTTGGTAGGCGAGACTGCCGAAAAACGGGGAACGACCTGAAAGTCGGTGGAACACTTGGAAATCGTCGGGGAACGGCCACATCACCCTGAATTTTTATCGGGGATGCCCGAACCCCCCCCCCCCGAGATCAACCACAAACGGTCACCTTGCGCACATCCTTTTGGGAACTCTGTGCCCCCCGAAAGGTGGGGACCCCCCCCCCCCCCCCCGAAAAAAGGAATGATCCATATAGCCTGCAGTGAGATAGGTTGGAAGTCTGTTGGGGACAACTCTCGCAGTTGATCTAGAGTGCAGAACTCAGCCCCATATAAAAGTCCTGAGCAGTTACCTAGGGCCCTCCGGTTCGGCGCCATGACCCCCGAAAGATGGGGATCCCATGAAATACAAGGAATTTGAACATTTCAGAAAGAGGGATGGAAGTGCAAGAGATGCTTTTTTAAAAAAAGCATCAAAACATCAAATGACCCTGATGGTGAAGAACTTATGGTGATAGGCCGTGAATGACCGCGAATCGGATCGGGAGTAGGCCTGACTGAAAGTTCCTGGAAGAATCAGGAAAACCCAGGAATGTTCAAGAAGGAATAGGAATAACCATAGAAACTTTTTGAAGAGGAGGCCCTGAGGTCAACGAAAATGATTGCGCGCCCGCAAACAGCCCAAACGAACCCAACCAACCAAATTCGAATGACCGCCGACGACGAATGTTTATTTCGCTCGTGCAAGGTTGCTGGATGGCAGCTCATGGTTGTAACCAGAAGTCGGATATTCCTATCAATTCAGGGTCGTTCCTTGGCGAGGTGTTCCACCTGCTTTCATAATCATTTCATATGGTTTCATAACCTCGAACCTGACGGCCCTGATTGACCTTTCAGGGTTGTCCCAGGGGGTCTTCATGGTCTTCAACCATCAAAATTCAGGGTCGTTCCTGGCCTATATTTCCGAGTTTTTCACCAACTTTTTGGATAATTCCCTCTGTTTTTGGTGTCCCCCACCATTCGGGGGACATAGAGCCAAACTGGACGGCCCTGAGTGACCTTTCACGATTGCTCCCGGGGGGTTTTCCGGGTTTCTGCGACGAAATTCAGGGTCTAACCTGGCCTGTTTCCCAGTGTTCGCCGACTTTTTGGATCATTCCCTCTTTTTAGTGTGTCCACCCCCAAACCGGACGGCCATGGGTGACCTTTCACGGTTGCTTACGGAGGTCTTCTGGGTTTCCCCGATCTCGCTGAGGGTCGTTCCCGGTCTACGATCTCACTCAGGGTCGTTCCTGGTCTATTTTCTAAGTGTCACCGACTTTCAGGATCACTCCCCCTTTTTCGGATGTCTTGCACCATTCAAGGGCCATAGCTACAAAACGAACGGCCCTGGGGATCATTAAGGGTATTCACGGGTGTCTTCGCGGTTTCCCTGATGAAATTCAAGGTTGTTTGCATGAAAATTTCTCAGATAATTCGCTGGATTCATTCCCATTTAAAATGGCGTTCCGCAAGCAAAACGGATTGCCTTTTCGCCGAGTCGTCCCTCTTTCGACATCAGCGCCTACCTGCGGACGGAACGCGCAACAAGCGCTCGTGCGCACACTATATCCTTCTACTCCGCTATGCTGCAGCCAATCAATAGCCATGTCCGCAATGCCACCGGATTCCGTCAGTACGTTTGCGCCTACTGCAGCCATGTCCACAATGCCACCGGATTCCGTCAGTACGTTTGCGCTACTGCAGCCAATCAATAGCCATGTCCGCAATGCCACCGGATTCCGTCAGTACGTTTGCACCTGCTGCAGCCATGTCCGCAATGCCACCGGATTCCGTCGCAGTAGGTACGTTTGCGCAAAACCCGTTCTTTGCCAGCAAACGAAGCTTTGGTTGACAACAAGCAACAGATAGGCTGACGAGCAATGCGAAATGAGGGTAGGGGGTTTGGATAGGTTTGGTTCGGTTTTATTAACAAAAAAGTGGAGGCAAAACGCCGTGCTCAGGATGATTACACCAAATGCAGCTGCTGATTGTTCTCCTGTCCAATGATTTATATTCGTGGATAATTCCAATAGTTAGTCGGGAATAAAAATAGAAACTAAAAATTATTCAAATTTAATTTCATTTTTTTTCTCAATTACCTATTTGTTTTTTAATTGCTTTTTGTTTTTGTTTATTTGTTTAGTTATTTTGACTGTTTTGTTTTTTTGCAAACATAAACAAAATTATTCATTCAATTATTTAATTCATTCATTTCTTTTCTTTTTTAATTATTTTTTTTGAAATTTAATTTAAATTTAATATTTTAGTCCGGAATTATACCTATACCAATACGAACAGCATAGACAGATTTCGTTTCATCAACCTGTGTTTGCTGTGAATAGGCAAACTAACTTGAGCATCCCACCTGTTGCCGAGTATTTTTTTTTTTGTTCAGCATCAAACCGGAAGATCCAGCACTGACGGTCAATATTGGCGTGGTCGTTCACTGCATTCAGCCGTCGCGTCGCGTCGCAGGGCGACATTTTATGATCTTTCACCGATGCAATTATTATCATGTGTGTCCGAACATTCCGTGCATTTTTAAATAGAAATGGGAGAAGAATCTTGTTAACCATCCTTTTTTCTTGTTCGTAATTTAAATCTGTCCAATTGCAAAGCCGCAGTTGAGTGTATATGCATGCTGGCCACAGGCAAAGTTCAGCCACACACGGAGACACGAAGACGCGGAGGGTCGAGAACATCCAACGTGAAACCGACAAGGTTTTCAATGTGGTGGGTTTTAAATTTTGGAAACCAGTTTCAAAATATAAAAAACTTTAAAATCTTGATTCTGGTTTAGACTTATTCAAGACCGCAAAGCAGCACAGCAGATGACGCAGCGAATGAAACAATTAGCCGATTTTGAATAAAGAAATGGACACAGCAATAACCGGCGTCGAACATGCCATTCAATGGGGAATGTCCACGCTACCCACACTGTAAATATGAGATTTCCGATTGGAACACCTTTTGAACACCTTCCTTGTCAATCGTGCGGGTCTTGTTGAACTAAGAAAATTGGAATATTGCACACAGTTGGAACAACAGAAAATTCTGGGAATGATGGCGAAGTCAGACGTGGATATGACCTCTCAAGTATTGAATTGACTCACGAATGGGTCAGCTTCCATGATCAGATTAAAAGAAATGCCATCAAAAGACATTAGAAGGTTGTCAAACATGATCCATAACATTGGGATTAGAAGTATGGCCCCAATAATGCACTGGAACTGACACAGGGCTGTCAAATGACCGAAATTTGAATCAGAAGTTTGACTCCAACAAAACATTACACCGTCTCGGAAGTGGGGGGAAAATGACCCAAATTCCGGTCGGTTTGATGATCAAATAAAGCTCAAAACAACCCCACAAAATGATAAAATGACCCAAAATGAGCGAAATGCGTGATCTCTTTTTGGGGATCAAATGTCAAATTGTGCTTTGAGTCAAAAATTGGCCAAAAATGGAATTCTCCTTTGACTCTTTTCGAGTCAAAATTGACGTATATGTATGTCATTTTTCATCCATAATCTCTTTGAGAGTGTGTGGGCTATGCCTTTTTCAAATGCATAGTTTTTCGATTGTGGATGCCCAGTACCTATAGGTAGCCTACGTTTTTTGGGTTGTTTTAAACATCTTTCGGAGTCAGAAGCATAGAAACCCGAAAACTCACAAATTCCGCCAGAGGCGCGGCGATCGCATGATACACAAAGTCGGAAGTTTCCGACAACAGAATCAAATGGAGTTTCAAATATCTTCGCTGAAAAATGGCGATATCTCTGCGGCAAATGGAATAAAACTTTGCGATCTCCAGCGCCGGATTTCCCTATGGACCGACTGGACCTGGGTCCAGGGGCCCCCGGCCTCGTGAGGGCCCACTAGGGTGGCCTTTTTGCTCTCAGTTTGTCCGCAAAATTTCTTTTTTTGCCAATCGGGGACCTCGGCTTCGACTGAGGGCCCCACCGGGGGCCTTTTTCTGCTCTGTTTTCCCATGAAATCCTTGTTTTGATTTCGATTTTCCTCAAAAGAAATCAGTTAAGTAGGGCCCCTGGCCTCTGAGGGCCCACTCAGGGTCTCTTTGGCATAAAAATCATTTTTTCGATTTTCTTCCAAAGCATCAGTTCAGAGGTGCCATCAGCCTCTGCTGAGGGCCCCACACGGGCGGCTTGGTTTTATTCTCTCAATTGTCCACAAAATCTTTTTTTGCTTTCGATTTTCTGTCAAAGCGTCAGGGTCAGGGGGCCCCGAAAAAATCTGGGTCCAGGGCCCCATGCTCCCTAAATCCGGCAGTGGCGATCTCATGGAAAAATGTACGCTGAACATCGTCCTGCCTTCAGAATTGATAATTTCGCCAAGGTTTGCCTTCCACTCTCAGGTGGAAGTCAGTATACCTACCAACTTTTGCCAGAATCTCGAACTTGGGGGTGACGTTTTCGAGGTGGTCTTCTCTGAGCGAAGGATCTGGGCGCATCCCAGACGTGAGTACCTATAGAGGTTGGAGCCCCCCAGTAATTGGGGTCTGGGGGTAGCGCCCCAGCGGGGTTCCAAGGGGCGGAGTTAATGCGGGGATCTGGGGGTCGGAGACCCCAGAAGCTGACGAAATTTCAGGGTTCATTTTGGGGGCGAAATTGGTGTCCCAGAGGTTTTGTTGGAGGGTGTACGAAACTTCATGCAAGGTGTAGACCCCCTGGGGGTCGCTCACAAGGGGGTCTCCCCCGAGGGGGTCTGGAAAACTATTAGTTGAAGAAAACCTTGTCAGAAAATGTGAAACGACAGCGGGTTTTGGATAAAAAAAAAATCATGGGCCTCTCAACGTTATGGAAAACCCGCATATCATTGTGCCAGATTTCTTGCTTTCCACAGCAAACAACTGGAACCGATGGGGACAGAAACGTGTGTGTTCGGAGGTTCAGTTTTCAATTTTTTTCTTCATTCCAAAACCAATCAAACAAAGTTGCAATTCGTTTGCTCCGGAAATTCTGTGCACAAAGGTCTGAGAACAAGCGAATCGACGTGGCCGACGTGGGCATCCCTGCATGCCTCGTTTCTGCGAGGCAATCCACATCATCGTTGAATGTGAACGCAAAAAACAGAACGCTTGAAGTGCGGTACTCCATGGCGCAGAGGCTATCGCACTGGATCAGGTTGCAAGAGGATCTGTGTTCAATTCCAGATCGGGGTCAATTTTTTTTTCAATTTTCGGCAAACAACACCAAAGGGCAACAACAATGGGTTTTCTTCGCCAACACTGCATGCATGCAGGCTGTAAATTTTCTAGGCCATGGTGGGGCACCGATTTGGCTCAATCACAGGGATCATTTCAGGTTTCTGCAGGGAGCATGGCCTCAGTGAAGAATCTGGGCGCAGCCCAGACTGGGTTACAGAGCCCTTGGTGTGGGTCTGAGTGCAGAGCCCCTCAAAGTTGTTGAAATTGGGAAAATTCAGGGTTCGTTTTGGGTTGTATTCCAGAAACGAAATGTCACACCTGGGAGAGCCAATCGCACATGCCAGGTTGGAACTGGAATTTTTATGTTTTTTCCCCTCGAGCCTGAAAACGGACCCACTTTCAGCACGGGTCCCTTGCCCATGGTCTAGTTGGTCAATGGACGAAACGCCTCAGAGCGATAAACGCCCATGAACTGGACTGTGAATGAAAGTGAACGATCGTATGTGTGACGGTGGTATGTGTGACAACGGCCCCTCCTCGATAAAAAAAAAATCCGCCCTGAAGCAGTCCATCAGCCGCGGGCCCGTTTTGCAGGCCCCGCGTGTTCGCTCTCATTTTCTCATTACGGTAAAAAATTGTCTCCGAACAGGCACATTGTGAATATCCTGGCACAAGAAAACAACCTGAAAAATGAAAAAAGCAGCGCATGAAACAGGCCGAAACAAAAACAAACTGAACGAGTTTCAAATCACTGAGCTGATCTCAATTGAAAGGCGGCGAGGTTGTGTATCAGGCGATCGACCTGCCATCTGGCGCAAGTTTTTAAATTCCGCAAACTCATTCCACAGAGGGCGCCAGCAGTGCATTAACCATATATTCTTAATCTATGGTCAGAAGGTTTTCAAAACTTCCTGCCCGTAAAATGACAGCAAAAGTCACCACAATATCATTTCTGCTGCTCCCTTTGTGCTGTCCACGATTCAAAACGTCCCTTCCGCCGCGATACACATTCATGCCATAATTGCACCACCCCACCCACTCCCGCCTCCCTCATCTGTTTCGCTGGTCTGTTGATCTTTCTCGCCACATTGATCTTTCTCGCCATGCTGCTGGCTTCCTGCCGCTCAAGTGTCTCTCACGACACCCATTTCATACGTTCCGTTTCATCATTCATTCCTTCCAATTTCCAACCATTTTCACTTGATCGTTTTTTGACCTTTCGTTTTTAACTTTTTTTTTTCAAGAATAAACTTTTAGTCGGATCACATTCCACAGTACAAAATACACAAAGCAGGCCAATGAAACGAGAGATTTTGAGAGAAACACGCAGCACAAGATAAGAAATTATTAAACAAGAAATGTGGAATGACGGGAGATTGAACAAGCCAGGGAAGCCCCAATCAGCAAAGCTGTGCTGGAAATGGGAATTTCATTGACATGACATTGTTTTTAAACTATCGTGACTCAGAACTTTGTTCAACGTCTGCTGCCATCAAAACAAAGAAATAACAGTAAAAACTCTGCCACCTCCCTGCACAATAAAAACTGTCCAGAGGTGCACTGATCATGGTTCAAGCTTTGTTATTTCCCTCGCTTGGCGCAATATTTACCAAAATGCTTTCTTCCTAACATCATAAGAAACGGAATAGTCTGCCGTGCACCTCGCCCATAATGCTTTAAGGAAGCATTGCTCCATTCGTAAGGAAGCATTGCTCCATTCGTTCCATTCTTGCTCCATTCGTCCTGCCTCGCCTTTCATTTTGCACACTGCATCACGTATGGGAATTTTTCTTCAACACAAGCGTGCATTTTCCTGCAGAATTCCTGTCGCACCAATATGTCCAATATTGTTTCCACTTGGACAAGTTTGAAATATTTTTGCCCAATTGTTTTTTTTTTCATCTCTTGATTTCATTATTCTACCTTCTTGACTATGCCGCCCTCGTGGCGTGCTTTACAACAACCAGTTCCATGTTGTTGTTTTTGATTAATAAATACAAATACAATGCAAATAATTTCCCCATGCACTGTGCAATATCCAATGAAATTGAAGCCTCTTGCTGCATCTGCTTCACATTTATGAGCCATCAGAAAGCAATCTGAGTGACACCCTTTACATTTATGAGCCATCAGAAAGCAATCTGAGTGACACCCTTTACATTTATGAGCCATCAGAAAGCAATCTGAGTGACACCCTTTACATTTATGAGCCATCAGAAAGCGATCTGAGTGACGCCCTTTACATTTATGAGCCATCAGAAAGCAATCTGAGTGACACCCTTTACATTTATGAGCCATCAGAAAGCAATCTGAGTGACACCCGTTACATTTATGAGCCATCAGAAAGCAATCTGAGTGACACCCTTTACATTTATGAGCCATCAGAAAGCAATCTGAGTGACACCCGTTATATTTATGAGCCATCAGAAAGCAATCTGAGTGACACCCTTTACATTTATGAGCCATCAGAAAGCAATCTGAGTGACACCCTTTACATTTATGAGCCATCAGAAAGCAATCTGAGTGACACCCTTTACATTTATGAGCCATCAGAAAGCAATCTGAGTGACACACTTTACATTTTTAAACTGGTGTGATAGCAGATCTGTCCTCTGCCCAACACAAAATGCTTCCACCACTTTCAACATATTCGTAGAATTGAGTGTATCTACAGGGTAGCCCAAAAGTCTTTTGGCCATAGAAAAAACGTAAATTTGCTGTTTTATCAAATTTTGTTATCAAATTTTGTATGTTTATCAAATTTTGTTGTCTAAATCGGAACAACATGTGCATATTCAGGGATGCCCGAAGTCTTTGGCCACTTTAAAAAATTAAAAGATCCGTTTTTATGATATTTCGTGATTTGTTACTCTTTCTAGCTCCCACTACGGAAGTCACCACTTTATTCGGTACTAAAATTTCCGATTAAAGTCTTGATATCCGTGGTTAGAACTAGAAAAAGTTTCACATCACAAAATATGATAAAAAGACAGCAAATTTACGTTTTCCCTTTGGCCAAAGACTTTTGGGCTACCCTGTATATAAACCCTTGCCGTTTAGGTCTCCACCGAAGAAGAGTCAGAAGAGTTGGAAAGACGGCATGTGTATGAGTGATAGCAGATATGGGCTTTTTTAATTGTGCGAGGCAATTGAGCGAGCTAACCTTTATTAACGAGCAAGAAAGCGTTCATTTTGTGAAGGTTTCATCCCTCATCAGGTCACAGGTGGCATCGCTATCAGAAAAAGATAAAACAACAATAGGAAAAAAAATCGAATGAAGAATCGAAGTATAGCGAAATATCTCAGCATCCGTGTTGTTATTTCCGAACGGTCACAGTTCAATCCCTGCTGAACAAATTTTCCAGAGCCAATTTTCGAACGTTTCTTTGCCCGACAGGGGAAGGCAACTCCCAATTGACAGACGGCACCCATGCACCAGGTTAACACAAACAAATAAACCAATGGGGAGATGATTCGGTCGCGTCAGGTAAGGTTAGGTTTGGTGAGCTTTAAAATGTGGCAAACCGCATAAACGCTTCAGCTGTTCCAAAGACAATGTGGAGTTGATGAGGGACCGGTGACTGGGGAAGAACGAACTGAGGCAGAATTGGACTGAGGCAGAATTTTTGCATTTTTGGAGGCTGATTTTTTTCATTTCTGCGGGTTAGGTTAGGTCAGGTTAGGTTAGGTAAAGTTAGGACAGGTGTAAGCTACCACCTCCAAGCAAAACCTCCCCCCAAAACTCCCTCCTTTGTCCAATTCTACCTCAGTCCAATTCTGCCTCAGTCCACTTCTGCCTCAGTCCGTTCTATCCCAGTCCCCCGATCCGTTGATGATGGCGGCAGTTTGCTGAGTGGTTTCGTCACAAACAGCAATCAATATGTGCCTGCGTGCTTGAATGTTTCAATTTGTAGTGCGAATTTTCACTGAGGTTGATGAAAATTCTTCCATCTCCATCTGAGATCAGCCAAACGTGCCGGAAACCAATTAAACAACAGCTGAAGAAGAACTCTGGCTGAAACGGATTCACAGTGTGGCTCAGTCGCACACCACAAAATAAATTCGCATTCACTGATGTGCGCTTCGAGAGAACACAAATTGTGCACACTTCCGCCGTCTGCTTCGGAAAACGATGTCAACTCGCTGAAGCCAACTTCTTGGAGCAACCATGGAGCAACTGAAGCGTGAAATGCTGAAAAGTGCATGCGTGGCAGATTCTTCGCAGACGAAAACGCAAATCCAGCATGCTTTTCCGAAACGTGCCAACGATACGTACCTCGTCTGATTTTTGTCAAAGGAAGAAGGTGATGGAAAAATAAATGTTCAGAAACCTCATTTGAACTCCACAACTTTCCAGGGTAAGACCAGGTGACAGGATGAGGCGTGTGATGTGACCGGAACAAGCGCAGAAAAGCGCACAAGCGACAAAAAATTGTGGACCCCGAACTGAAATCAAACGAACGAAAACAAGGAAAGAGTGCAGTCAGCAAGTTCTTCTTTGGGAGGACCGCTGCTCTGCCTTTGATTCATTTTCTGTGAATCGAAATTTTTGAACGCGATATCATGCTCTGCGACCACATGCATGTGCTCGCGTGGGCCCACGACGTTTCACATTCAAGTCGGATGGGTACAGTCGCAGAACCAATAATGACTCCCTTAATGCAAGTTGGTTGGATCATGGGAGTCAGTATTGTTTCTGTAGCTGTACATCCCCTTGAGAGAATGCCTGCAGCCATGGCCACTGGCCAGACACGGCACATCCATGATACCAGACCCATGACAGTCACGGAAAACAATATTCTGACTCCCATGATCTGATGTTGGCACCTACTTTTTTATGGGAGTCATTTATTGTTCCTGTTACTGTACCTGCATTCCAGAGAAGGACCTTGTTTTCGAACAACGGTGGGTCATGGGCTCCCTCCATCCATTGCACTCGTTGCGCATCCTCGATTCTGGTATACGATGTCCACTGCGGTATGTTGGCAGACGAACACCTCTTTTTGTTAATCACCTGTGTTAATGCAATGCATGGAATACACATACCATGCCTGTGTGTAGGCCTGGTTGAAGCCCTTCACAACTCCGGCGAGTGCCGATAGCGATACTCCATAGAAGACACTCCGAAGATATACGGACTCAACCAGCACGGTGGGCTCCCTCAACTCCGTGATCGTGACTCGGCTCCGCGGTCCGCACCACCGAAACATTCTTTTTTCGGCCTCGATCTTGAGGAAGGCGAACATTTTTCCTGTGTTTACGGATGTGATCGCATTCCTGGATGCCTCTGCAGCGCATCTCCACAATTTGAGATTCAAAATGCACCGTCGTGATTCAAATGATTCAAAATGAGCAAATATTTGGAGCAGAGCGAAGAGAACACTCTCAGAAAATACTTTGGCACATCATGACGATGGATCGATATGAGTTTTTATGCGCAGAATTCCTCTGGATCGAAAAAAATAAGATCGTATGCAGGTGTACTCATCTCATTGACATTTTGAAGAGATCAACATGCGTGCGCGATCAAGTGCGACGATATCTATATCAGGAAATGCCCTTATATTTAGGAGATGCCCTGAAAATAATCGACAGTTGCTTATAAAAGTCTTGTTCTCCAAAGAATGGAGTATGCTTCTCCTGCTTGGGATCCTTTTCTCGCAGCCATTTGCCGCATTTTAGAGTCTGTCCAGCGCCGTGCGGTTCGTTCTGTTATGGCAGACCACAGGCGCACGAGCAGTGTTTCTGAAATTTTCACGACACAGTATCTTTATGGACACCCGTTAGAAAGTGCATTGCATCCACCAACTCTTCCGCACTGTTCATGCGATTTTAGCCATTTCAACTGCTCATGTGACTTCGTGTTTTCACATTTCATGCAAAAATATTTCTGATTGCCAAGACGCAATTTCACCTGTTCGGCTTCGCGGCGGATATCAACAAGCATGTTGACAACACACTGGAGGTTAACACCAACAAATGTGTTTACAACAAGCAACAGGGAGTCGTAAGGGTTTGGTGTTCGGCCAGATTTGGCCAGCTTTTGTTTCAAAAAATGGCATAACCAACACGTAAATTGTCATCACGTCCCAGAAATTGTCAACCTCAATTTTATGTCGATGCGGATTGGAAATTTTGTTACCATTTTATTTTTTTTCGATAACTAGGCTGGCCTATTAGCGGTTGGCTGACGGAACAGCCCAGCCTCCATGTTGATGCAGATCGCGCAGTTACAGAAAATCGTGGAGCACTCAAATAAACATGTTGGGTGAAATGAATTTGGAGGCTCACTGAGGCCGCGAAGGGTGAAGTCCCCATTGGAGACCCTCAAAGATCGAAGTTTGTGCATGATAATCGGCGAAAAGTTGAAACTCTGCTGGCGTGCACTTTTGACCTTTCAAGAGTTTTATACAAAAATTCTTGGGAAAGAAGCCCGATGTACAGAAAATCGGACGTCAACCCCTTTGGCAGTTCGTGTTACAGAGGCGTCATTTCGGGGACATGGTGGGGCAATGCCACTGTTGAGAAATACCCCCAGCGGCTCGTTGCATATGGTATATGTGCTTTTGCTTCCCTGGTGAGAAATGTGCACCAAAAATGAACCCCAAATATACCAATCTCATGCTTCTGGGGACTCCGCCACCAGACCCCTTACTGGCGCGGTTCTCAGCTCGTTCTTTGTAAAATGGTCCCCCCGAAAACCCTAAATAAGCCGCAGCGAGTATTACAAGCCCAACTTGGCCTTGGGAGCCAACTCGTCTCCCACGACACAAGGAAGGGCATTTATTTTGAAACTAAGTATAGGTATTCGGAAAAATAGGGTGTGGCATTCAGCGGTGCTTGAGTTTCCCGTCACAGCCGCAGCAGACTGAATTTTCCTTTTTTATTTTTCACGTTCCAGAAATTCCACTTTCGCTGCGCGCGTGAAGTTGTCTTGCCACCTTTCTCAGGTTTCAACCATTTCAACCCAACCCGCAGTCAAATCGTTTGTACAGGCAAAGAAAAATTAACTGCCGGGAGCACTGTTTTCACCATTTGACTGTGGCCCCTGTTTTCCAATTGTAGAAATAAAAGTGCCCCATTGCAACAAAGGTTAAAAATGGAAAACTATAATTTCTGTGGATTTGAGTTTTTGTAAAACTGCATTGTGCTCCATTTGATTACATGTACCCGACAGTACCCACTTCGTTTGCACCGGTTTTTACCGCAGAGAGTGTTGTTTGCTGCAACAACCCCCTTCGCGATATATTTTTGCGATATTTGACTGACGAGCCAACTTCACGCTTGCCGAAAATTGCACACGTGGCGCAAAAGAAACTCCCGACGGCATGTGCTGTTTTCGAGATCTAAGTTTTTGGCAAGCGTGAAGTTGGCTCGCCACTTAAATATCGCTAAGATCTCGCGAAGTGAGATGTCACAAACGAATCTCTCCACACAAACGAAGTGCAAACGATTTGACTGGGTTTGATTGAAATTTGATAAAGGTGCGAGCCAACTTCACACATGCATGGGTACTTTATCTCCAGAGGTTCCGCTGCGATACCTCTGAAAAGATCTCATTTATCTCCTTGAGGCGTAAATGCGTTAAAGAACTTGAATTGATGCCAACAATTTTGGTATTGTGCATGTTGTGACGAGGAAAGGGATCATTGAGGGACATCTCCTTCAAAAGATTACTAGGCTCTGGTCCTAGAACGTGGGTTGCTTCGCTGATCTGAACTGTTTTCAGTTGCAAACATTGAATGCCTGGCTTCATGACTTTTCACGAAGTCATTTCCGCAGGCGTTGGCCTGCGGATTGGATTGGAATTTCACTGAGACCACCGACCATTTTCGGATGAAATTTTAACAATGGATTCGATGGGCGACGGATCCTTTGGCTGTTTGTGAATTGCGATGGGTGAGGATCTGGCCTTTGTCCGCCGTTATGGCGTGGCTCTGTGGCTGAAACAAAATGGCGAGCCCAGGCAATATTACTCAGCAGCTTGAGTTTTTCGAACAAAAGCAAACCGAACAAAAGCCAGAAAATGAAAATGGAAAAAAGTTGGAGAGGCAATAAAGTAATGGAAATTGCGTTCTGGAGTCACTGGCTCTGGAACGGAGGTCGCAGGGAACGGTCAGGCATGACTTTTTAGAGGCAGGGGGCAACGCTCTGCCAGGAAATGACCCCAGTGATTCACTTGCCCCTCATTTGGCTCGCCGTGATGGAAAATATGGCCGCTGGAACTCGAAAGTAATTTCTTCAGCTTCTGGGGCTGTGCCCCTTGGAGCCCCGCTGGGGGTTCGGGCCCAGACCTCTAAAAAGACCACAAGGCTATAGGCTTTATATCCGGTTAAACGAGTCGAAGGATCACAATTGAATTAAGACATCAAGAACTGCAAAGAAGTATCGCGATGGATGTTTTGACACGCAAGTTTTGCTATTGCGCTTTGTGTGTGG
>JASGXE010008919.1:0-16925 GCA_030068105.1 Sinentomon sp. SZTP_YWyxl
TTCTTTGAAAAAGGATACTTATTGTTTCCAATCCTTTGCAGTGATGCGATTTTTAAAAAGTTGGCTGCCACGTGAAAAACTAGCAGCAACGGCAGCATGCCGCATGGGGTCCACAGCAAAACCATGGTGTTTTGGTGGATGATTTCACCTTTTTTGTATTTCTGAAACCATTTTGTCATTCGGTGCCATTTTAAGGTGTATTATCATTTTTATTCACACCATGCCCCAGGTGCAATTTGCACCACCAGATATCGCCGTGGACAAATTAAAGGGAGCGAAGTGTTAGAAACTTACTCCTGCGATTTTCCATTTAAAACCCATTGTTGTTCAAGAATAATTTTCATTTCTCCGTTTTTAATCCGCTCCCTTTAATTTGTCCAAGGCGATATGCACACTAAGTGCTGTGGAAGCAGGGTCAGGCGTGAGGTGCCACCCAGTTGAGAAAGTATGAATGCATTGGGCTGTACAAGCAGAGAATTGCAGCCATTCAAAAAATAGGGGCCTGCGCAACAATCTGATATGAATGCACCGGCAGCAAATGCCACGCACTCCTATTGCAACAATGTCAGCCAACTTGTCAAGCGATCGAGAATAAAATATGTTCCATCCACGAATTCCTAGTTTCATATTACCCCCTCCCCAACAAAAGGTTTGATGTATTTGCATGCTTGATGCTCACAAGCTGTGCGTGTGTAGCAAGGGTGAAAAAGCCAGGAAATACTGCCGCCCATGCAATGTTACTCTGAATGGTTCTGCCACTGTCTTTTTTGTTTTTTGCAAAATGTGGTTTCGTGTCGTAAGTGGTTTTATGGCTAAGTTTTGTTGGCATCTATTCAGAAGGAAAAAAAACATTTTGAAGTGACCGGGCAAGTGAAAAAATGGCATCTTTTTCTGTTTGATAAAATTCCTCACTGGCAACTTTTTCGAGTCTCGATTCCGTCTACAACACCAATTATCACCAACCAGTAAGGACAAAGCACTCACCGAAATCGAACTCCAAGCATGTGTCTGATTGTGTGTGCAGCTCAGGTTCAGGATTGAAACTTTATATGGGGAGGGTTGGAATGGTGCCGGTTGGTCAGTTTTACAGAAAGCACCCTGTCCTGTCCATGCTCCATCTCACCCCAATTCTCCAAAAGATCATGACCCGTGGACCTTTGAAGTGAATCATGCATCCCCGCTGAGTTCAACTGGATCTGGCATACATGATGTCATGGTGTCCTTTGTCAGCAAGGGACGTTAAGGTGGAACCACGATATCCTTGATTTAAAGTGCGTTCATTTTCAGAATTGTCCGCGCCAAAACTTACAGCAAAACGAAGGTGGGAGCGGGGGCATGACAGAGGTGTTCAAATTGTTGAACATTCTTTGCCTGAATATCCGAGCTTTATCATTTGTGTGCGATTTTCGAACCGAAATTTCGGCAAGCGCCGCTAGCTCAGTGGCACGGCACTGGGCCTCAGATCCGAAGATCTTGGGTTCAAGTCTCCCCATCGGCAAAATTTTTTCATTTTCGTTTGGCACATGCTTGCTTGGACAAAACACATCACAGATGGAAAACACCCAAACATGATTTTAAAATTTTCCAGTCATGAATACGTGTGCCTGGTTTCCAGTTGATGGCAACAACAGCAGATGTGGCCTCACGCCATTGCAGGTCGGTGCCAATTGCCACGGGATGGCCAGCAAAGTTTCAGTTCAGCGCTGTATAGTGGCGGCGGAAAAAGATTACTCATACATGTGTTTTTCCCGACCCATCTAACTGTTGCCTCCGAAACTTTTTTTTCTTTCTTTTTACTCTTATGCATTTGGTAGAAATAAAAGTGCCAAATTGCAACGGAGCTTTCTAGAGGTGTCAGATTTTGACATTGTGATGAAAGAGGATCTTTTATTTCTACAGCATGGAGTTTTTGCTAAAATCTCAAGAATAGAAATTTTTCACAAGGTAATCTTTTTCCGCCGCCAGTATACACCAGGTGCACATTTTAAAAGCAGGAGTGGAACGACAAGCAAACCAGACAGATCGTTTGATCACAAAAAATTCAAAAAACTCCGTAGAATTAGCAAAATATTGAGAAGTGAAAACGGACAGAGTTTCGAAAATGAAGCCACCAGCTCAAAATCTGCGATTCCCGATTTTTGCTCAAATTTGCACATCCCTGACTGCAAAAAGGGCACGGACCATTCTAAAAATGAACAGACTTTAGACCCCAGCATGCTGTTCGTGGGGAACCAAAAGAGAACGGAATGCTCTTCTGCGAGGTTACCCCTTTATCAAAATTGCTCGGGTTATCCCAGCCAATAGGCTGAATGGACTTGTTTTTCAGCTTTTGAATGCCAAAATTTTACTTTTGTCTTTTTTGCTTTTCATGACTTTGCTTGACTTTTCTTTTTTTTTATTGTCTGTGACGATTGATCTGTGCTTCAGATCCCTTTTCCAACACAGTTTGTGGAGGGTATTGTTCAATTAAATTAAACTCTGCAAAAAAAGGGGGGTTAAGATGGTAACTTCCGTATTTCTTTATGGATTTTATTCAAATTTGGTAGTCTATGGACCAATTATTTTAGTGCCGACATGCAACTTTCTGGCTCACAACTGGTTTTCGAGTTACGGTGATAGGTAAAATAAATTGACTTCAGAAGTGCTGGACTTCTTGAATTCCAGAAAGATTTTTGTCCACTTGGAACCAAGTATGCAAAAATTATTGGTTCTTTTTCGACTGATATGAGCGGGCTCATAACTCATTTAAAATCAAATCAATTTTTAATGAATTTAAATCGGTCAATTTTGGCATTAGCATAAGACATGTCTGGAAAAAATGACTCAAAACTTGGAAAAGGAGTAAAAAATCAACAAATGCTGCTCTGTCAGCCTAAAGAGCAGCATTTGATCAGCAAGGATGCCAATTTTTCCTTATCTAGCCTGGAGGACTGCTGAAGAAAGCAATTGAAAGTAAGAAGAAATTCAAAAAGGTGAAAGCAGCATAAACATGCCTCGAATTTTGTGGATTTTTCTAATTTTGTGGATTTTTCTAATTTTGTGGATTTTTCTAATTTTGTGGATTTTTCTAAGTAAATGAAAGATCTGTGCTGTCACGGAAAAGTGTCACAAGGGAATCGCAACAGCTTCTCAACCAATAATGCCGTTAAACGAATTCCAAGTCGTTTCCGTTGAATGCAGAGTGGAGTTTGGCTATAATTATGGGGCATTGTTCTCCTTGCAAATCCAAGGTGTGCAACAAAGTTCTGCCGAGCCACCGGCCGTATTGCTGTCAGCTCATGATGGCAAATTATGGTAAAGCTAAGTAATGGCAATTTTATCATTTGGAATCTGCACAAAATGGGCAATTTGGTGGCATAAAAATCCAAAAATCATATCTTTCTCATTTTTCTGACCGTCATCCCCTCAATTTACACTTTGTAGGAATTTGAAAAAAGAAGACTCATTTGTATTTGAAAAAAGATTTTCATATTTCCTTGGAATAATTAATAAAAGCTGTTGTTTCAAAAACCTGCGTATTTTATTTTATTGCATTCTTTAAAAAAATAATTAAACAATTTAAACTTTCAACAAATAAACTTAACAGTTAGAGAATATCAGACCAAACTGTCTCATTCTGGACAATGAGAAAATAAGCATATTATTTTTTTTTCATCCACAGGTACCTTCACATTGGAAAAAAAGATTTGTCAGGACATGTAGCTGTTGCATCACCCAATCGCATGTAGTGTTTTCACCCAACTATTGAGGGCCCTCACCTCAGAGAAAAAAACACAATATTTCCCCCCACACAAAGACAATATTCCCACCCCAAAGAGAGACAACATTCTCACCCCAGAGAAAGAAAGGCAAAGACAACTCTTGACATTGCATTGCCCTCTTTGTCATAATTGAACAGGATTGAAGAAATTGCAGGCTTTTATACAAAATATATTTGTATCAAAACTTTTTAAAGCAAAATATAATATTTGTGAAGGAAGAGAAAAACGTTCCACAGAAATAATTTACTCTTGTACCTACGAGTATTTTATTTTATGACCATAAATGAAGAAGGTCCATTTCGGCACAACGTCTCCATGAAAACAATGGACATTTTGAAAACCACGAAACATTTCCATTCTTCATCTTTCTCGCTGCCTTCGCAGAGCAAGCAGGGGATGTGGTATGGTAGACTGTTTTATTTTATCTGCAGGGAATAAATAAGGATGGAACCATGCAATTTTTTCTTCGGAACACAAATTGTGAAAGTGGTCGTTCAGACTCTGGTCATGAACAAACTTCGCACATGTAAAATCGTCTGAATGAATGAATGAAATGAAGTTTTTTCTGAATGAATGAATTAAGTTTTTTCATTTTTGATAAACTTCAAAAGTTGATGGTCAAGTGGAGACTGAAAAGGCAGTCATGCTGCAGTTTTTTTTTAACAAGTGGGATGACAAATAATTGCAAAAGTGACCTGGATTGATCACTGGGCCAGAACTGAACAAAGAGGATCTGCATCAGAATTGAAGTTGAAAAAGCATGGCCACAATTGCAAGGACAAGTGAACTGCCGAGTGCTGACAATTATTTGAACAATGGTTCTTTGTTGGACAAATATTATGAGGAGAATTGGGCATTGTTGCTGAATCCATGCAAACACAATTGCCGGCCCATTCGGACTGACTTGATTTTTGTGGCCTTCTTGCAAAGACTGTCGGGGACCAAGAGGAAATGGCCTACTCTTTAAAGCTACGACAGCGGGGAGATCAACACGGGGTTAACGCTAACCCTGACTTGCAATGTAAATTTTCACGATTTACGTACTTCAACGGCAAAAATTTACCTTGCAACTTGGATTTTGCTGGTTTGCACTGACCCGGTTAGTCCTAACCCTGCATTGGTGTCTCCTCTTTAAGCATTTCAAAACAAAACCATGCTCTACTGGCTTTTGCTACCAAAACTGTTTCGGCCAGCCTAAAATATTGGTACATTTCGTTTGCCAAAGAGTTAGCCATTTTTGCTGGTAAAAGCCTGTTGCCAGGCACTTTGAGGATGTGTGAATTGCATGAAAATCTGACTGAAAGTAAACTGAAAATTAAAGGGGGAAATTAAAAATGCAACCATCGAATAAATGCTGCAGCAGCAAGCAGCCAGCCAGCACCGACAAACATGCCATCTTGAGGTTCTTCTGCCATCGTAGCCAACCAATTGGCATATTCTCTGCTCGAGACAGGAATCCTGAGCTTGACCTGATATGCAAACCACTTGGTCAAATATCAATGATGACAAACACCTCGTGTTGACCCTCCTCATCGTACACCTGCATGTTTGAGTAGGTAATTGCCTTGACCTCGGATCCCTGTGGGTGCTTTGATATGTCAAACTCTTCACCATAGCCGCAGGCTTTTATTGTGAAATTCTCCATATCCATCTGTAAGATCTTGACCTTCTGCAAAATGAAAGCCACAGACAGAAACTGCAAAATGAAAGCCACAGACAGAAAACCATCAAATGGTAGAGCAAAGCATGAAATTTAGGCTGGTCTGCATGTGGTAAATCCACTGTATGAACAGTAGATTCTTCTGATTTCGCAACATCGATCCTCCCCCACGCTGTGCCAGCCTGCTTTTCTGCTTCCTCGAATGTAGGTCCATCGACAGATGAATTTATTTGCAAACTCACTCCACAGAGTTTTTATCTGCAGGGCCATTCAAGGACATTGCTTTACCACCTCCAGATCCACTGGACAATGCCCAGCTCCTGCCTCAAATTGGTAGCCTTCAGTTTCATTCATCCTTGAATGCATTTGTGAAGAAAATGTAAGGGCACCTTGGGTGGCATCTCACGGTAAAGGACTGATATTTAGAATGCATCTGCAAGAGGCCACTGCCAAAACCTTCTCACCAGCCCACCCTGAAGCAGTTTTTGAACAAAATGATTTTGGGCATAATTTATTAGGCCACTGGCCACACTGCCAAGCTTCTGATATTAATAACTGTGTAACAACACACATTTCATAATGGCCTATGTGGGTACCTGCAGGCCATTGTGAAAACATGAATGTTCCCACACAGGCAATCAATCGGGACAATGATGCAACTTTGCAATGGAAATAAAAGTTTCTCGCTTTTTTAATCTTTGTTGTTTTGTGGCAATGTTGTTCATAATTAGTAATTGGACAGCGGAGGCAACAGTTGAACGGAAAAACCACGTTTGTGGGTATATTGACATTTTTACCACTGTGTAGCCAACAGAAGAAAGCATAATCAGTGGCGACAATCTGGTAAAGGATCTTTTGTGGATTATCAAAATTATCGAACCAACTTCAGAGCAAGCCCACGCAGCGGAATGTGTCATAAACTCACCCTGGCAATAAAGAATGGCTCTGCACTGAACAGGAAGAGGAATTCGTCGAGGAAGTGAAAGAGAAGAGACTCCAGGTCATGTCCCTGAGCATCGATCTCCTGCATTTCAGTCATGTCTACTTTATCGATCTCTGTCATGTAGGCAAACATGGCCATCGCACACTGTTCAAATGCTTCCTTGAGCGTATCACCCCACGCATGCAACCTGAAAGATAGATCGATAATATAGGGTGTCTGCTGTTCTGATTGTGAAAAATTGTGCGAGATTTCCAGGTTTTCTGGAGTGGGTTCAAATTAATTTCCCGAATTCAGATGGTGAGATGGCAAAATGGCTCCCGATGGGTGCAATCATTCTTATCACTTCCCCAACATCCATCCTCTTCATGACAGACACCAATGTGCTCGGTGTATAATAATGCAAAAAAATTTGAGGGGTGCTTCATTGCATCTTGTCAAATACAAAATTTTTTCAGTGAAACAGCCAATATTGGGCCCTGCAACTCTATTCTAACACAGTGTCATAGTTCACTAGACAGATGAGATATTAGATTGGCCATATTGGTGTTCAAATTCCGGCATTCTTTCAGCTGGCGATCTTCATCGAATCATTTATTCGCTCAAGTGCAAGTTGCGACTTTTGCTCGACCTCAAATCTAGTTTCTTTCGTGAGTTTCCAGCATTCTTTATCGCAAGCTCCCTCAGTGCCGCACAATCAGAGACATTATTTTGATCTACCTGCTATCGTTTTAATTGCAGAAGGATGCAAAGTTGCACGGTATGTGACAACATTTTAAATTGGTGGAGAACATGGGGGTCGCAGATGGGGTGCTTGAAGGTGAAGAAATGAGCCACCGACTCAATAGGAACCACACATGCCACGCAGGCTGCTGTGCACCACAGGATAGATGTGACACAAGGACAAGGTTGATTTGAATTATTGATCCACAGCAACCTATCTTGTGTGACTGTGCATTGATCGTGGACGTTCACAAGGTTAGACGTGCATTTTGATAAAAAAATGCATTGATCGGACGGTCACAATAAGTATGTTCAAAGAATTTTTATCTCTGTGAAACCAAAAAAGCTGCCCCAAAAGTAAGAAAGCTTTAAAAGGATAAAAACTGGACGAGACATTCGAGTATCAGAGGATTGATCTTCACTTCAAGTTTTTCTTGCTCCCCCTCCCCCTATCTGGCTCTTGCCAAAACGATGCCACTAGGCCATCCTGCTGGGATCCCTGCACCATTATGAACTCACTCCCAAAGAGTTTACCTGGGTTTATCCTGCCTACACAGTATTATAAGACATCCCTGGGTCATTTGTTATTAAATTTGTCACCAGACAACCAGGAAGTGTGGAAAATTAGACAGCGGATCAAGCTGGGCTGGAATGGGGTCAAATCACACCGATGTACCTACTGTACAGTACACAAGTCTGATGAGCCTCCGAAGAATGAATTTACCTACATTTTGCTAAACTAGGTAGACTCCATTTGCAGGTTACATTTTTTTTTATCACCCTGTACCTAATATGAACACAGAAAACCAAACCGGAGAGCCCAAAAATAATGGCTTTTTCTGGAAAACCTACAAGGGAAACTCCAGGGCTGCAAAAAGTCATTTCAAACCTGATCCCAGCAGATCCGAAGAGGTTTTTTGCTCACCAGCCATATTTTCCTACTGGTCATGCTATTTTCGTCCTGGCCGGAGCATCATTGTAGGTACCTGCGGCGTTGCTCCAGACTGTTAAAAATTCTGGGTGGTTCAAAAGTTAAAAAATTCTTGGGCCCAAAAATTGTCAGCACTGCAAAACCGAGATATTTCAAACTCAACTGAATGGAAATGGCCTCAAATTATTAAATTGTCATGAAAATTCAAGATTTGAGAATGGCTCTGAATTTTTTTCAGTATCCCTATGAAGAACGATGGGCAGAAACTAAAGGTTCTTTGACTTGAAATCTCTCTCACCAAACGAGTTTGGTTTCCTTTTCACATCGGTAGAATCTTGTCGATGTTCCAAGACAAGAGAGAGAGAGCAGTCTGCCCTGAGCATGGAACCTTGATGTTCTCTGAACATCAGGAAAATTATGAAACGCAAACTCTCCTGGTAAATGCAATCAGGTTGAAAATTTTTGTAAGGACCAAAACTGGATATACGGTGAGCGAAAGGTAAAGGCTGGCAATGCTTTTCAGATGGGGCCTGCTGAACGCTTCACTGTGCTCCATCTGAACAGCATTACCTTGGCACCGGCGGTTGCCTTTCTTTCTCTGCCACACACTTCAGTAAGATTATCACAGA
The DNA here is from genome assembly GCA_030068105.1 of Sinentomon sp. SZTP_YWyxl. NCBI lineage: Eukaryota > Metazoa > Arthropoda > Protura > Sinentomata > Sinentomidae > Sinentomon > Sinentomon sp. SZTP_YWyxl. The sequence goes on from JASGXE010008919.1 coordinate 8,645, forward strand.
CCGATATTTGGAAGGAACAGACTATCCCATGAAAAAGGATAGTCCCTGAAAAGGAATTCTATAAAAAGAATACCCTGAAAAAGAATTCTGAAATGAATCTTGTAGGTAGATTGAAAACTTACTGAACATCAGCAGTATGGTCCAAATCTGTAATAATAAAGAAACAAACAAAACAGGTACACAATAGCCAGCCATAATGGATGCAGAATCAGTGCGAATACCTACTAAATTTTGTACAGTAGGTAGGTAAAGGTAATGTCTACTTGAATGCGATTCTGCAAACAAAACTAACCCAGGCCTGCAGTTTTTCGAGGATATTTTCACATTTCATGGGAATGCCATTTTTCGGGAGCTTTTGGCCAATTGAGGACAAGGGTTTTTGATCTGATTTCTGCACATCAACTGGAGCATAAAACATCGGTACCTGTGCCAAAAGAGCTGGCCTTCTTCACAAGTGGCAAAGTAGGCCTAATAATTTTGTCCAACTGGGCAGGCCTCCATTGTTCATGGTAGTGCAAGTGGGATCGTAGCATTTGCTGAACCTGTGCTGCCGGAGAGCAAACATTCTCGATAGAGGCCTGCCAAACGTACATTTCAGCAGTAACGTAAACTCAAAACGTAGCGTAATTCTTGACAGAAAAACAAAACATGTTGGTTACCTACTACCTATGGTCACAATGCAAGTGCTGCATGGGAAAATTCAAGATATGAGGAACACAACTCAATCACTGTTCTCTGCAACCATTAAAATGTTGCTACAAATGAACTAGTTCAACAAAATAATTCAAAAATAAAATAAAAAAAATTCATTCTCGAGTCCAAGCAGCAGCAGCAGGGACCTCATTCACAACACTAAGAGTTAACCGGTCTAGCCCGAATGACGTACAGTTACGTGCGCTAAAAAAAAACTGGACGTACTAGCGACGTAGATAAACGTCAAGACCAACATGATGTAATTGTACGAACGGCGTAAATGAACGTCTGCATGGGTATTCCATTTTCAAGGGATTTGAATTTAATTATGTAATATCAACACCACTAAATCACAATGGCTGAAATGTCCACAGTGGGAAAGGTATAAACAGCGATCAAGCAGACGTTTGTTCCGCTAAAATCGGTCCAGCCGTTTTAAATTGGTGCATTTATCAAATTTCCCGGCTTTTTCTGTTTTGTAACTGTCGAAGGTGCCTTTTTTCACGATCGCGCGCCGAAATTCGCGCGTGGAATTTTGAATTTCGGGAAGCCGACAGACGAGCGATTAAGCAGACGCTTAGTTCACGTGATTTGCTGCAATGGTTTAGAAATGGTGTCGCTTTGAAATTACCTTTTTTCAGTTTTTGTTCGACTTTGATGTGGTTTGAAGCATTTTGTGGATATTTTGGCTGGTTTTTTTTTTGCACGGACGTGTTTTTATTGGTTGAAAACATTAAAATATAGGCGATTTTAGTGACAGAGCAAAAATCTGGCTTGGTTGGGTGGGAAATGCATGTAGGCCTATTCCTGATTTTTCCATTTTTGGAAAATCCTTGCAAAAATTATTAATTCCGTCGGGAGCGACACTCCGTGTTTCCGAAAATTGCGGAAAGCCATTTCAAAACCAGAATTCATAATTCCGGGCTTGACCAGTTAAGTGCACTTGAGTCCTTAAAAATACACAGAGCAATGACATGCGCTGAGACAATCGGATTCTGAAAGTGATAACTGAAGACCATCGACATCATTTACGGAGGAGAGATCATCACCGAGGTGACTCTACACATCACCGAGCTGGTTACCTAAATGAAGTAAATGGCAAAAATTTACCTCGCAGCTCGGTGTAGTCGAAGTTATTGTTACCCCCATTATGATCTCTCCACCAATTGGGGTATGGGGCCAACTGCACCTGCAAAGAAATTCCCACAGCATTTGTTTGCCTCTCCCTGGCCTGTGCTTTTGGCTTGCCCTGCTGGGCATTCGCATCTCAACACCAAAGGACACTACTAAAGTTTCAAAAAATTGATCAACCTCTTGCCAGTGGCTGTGCCTCTTGGAACACCGCTGAGGCTACACCGCAGACCCCACCCAATTAATGGGCTGCCCCAGATCCTTCTCTGCTGAATACCCCCTTTCGAAAACCTGAAATGATGCACCTGTGCTGTGAATGGTTCTACAACTTCAACTCAGTTCGCAGAAGCCAGGACCATCACTTGTTTCAGTCACACCCTGTTAGAAGATGCTCTTATTGCATAATCCAGTCTATTTTAAAGCCCACATGTTGGAAAAAATGGCAAGGTCAACGGCACGGCACGGGTTTTGACCAAGAACTAACGCAGAAAAGAAAGTGTCAATGCCAAGTAGAGATGCACAAATCCTGAACCAGCGAGGCAATAAATTTCCAAAAGATGAACATTGAAAATATAATGATGGCCTTGTTTGCCTGCATGTACCTACCACAAAAGTGGAAATTCTACGAAGTTCCTGCGTGACCTTATGCCTCAGAGCTTTAACTGCTGTATAAACAGGGCTGTTAGGCATCCGAATATAAGGGCATTTGTCGTGAAAGGATCATTTCGATTTTTGAAAAAGACATGATGGAGAGCATATCTTGCAAAACTTCTGGGAATAAAGGCTCAAATTTTGTAGTGAAAGGGCCATGTCCTCACCTCACCCCATGTTGGTGGAGGGGCCCAGAGGCTCCTCCACCAACCTACCTACCTATTTAATGAATGGCTTCAATTGGAGTGTGCAGGAAATGTGCAACCAGTTCACCGGCCAAAAAAGGCCACCGCTGCCGGAATGCTGTACCGGCAGCAAAAAAGACAGGTTCTCTACAGCGGTGCCCAATTTCACTACGATATTCAAACCAAATCCAAAGCCAAGCAAACTTACATTCATATTTGACTTCCGGAATGGAACGGTCGTCATCCTCCATAGGCAGGAATTGCACCTATTAGGTAGGCAGGTAGGTACCTATGTTACCTAACACTTTTCCAGTGTCGGCTAGTTTATGGTGGAATGCTAGAAACAAGAATATTGAACATGCAACTAGGCCAATGTTGGTGCTACTTTCTACTTTCGATTGTCGCAAATAAGAACAAAAAAGTTAAATTTCTCATTGCAACTTGGGTAGGTAGGTGGGTAATGTGATCGGGTTTTTTTTTCAAGGTTGTCCAAGGATTCAGTAGGGTAGGTATCTGGCATACTCTGGTAGCAACCCCTCCAGCACCCATGCCATTCCAGGCTTTTGCCACAACGGTCCATCCTGCCAAGTAGGTAGGTGATCAAACTTTAGACCAACCTTAAGTCAGGGAAAATCACATGATCATCAATACCGCAAAAACATCTGCGTTGTCATTTCATGTGCTCTTGATTCCGTATACACTGCCAGAGCCATGTCAACAGGGAAGGGATTTCCGAAATACAGGGTGATTAAGAAAAAACACTAGTCGGGACAGACACTTTCTTGACATTGCTCGAACGCAGGGGCAGGGAAAGCCGAACGCATGAGCCCACTTTGCGGACAAAAGACTTCGTGCACTGTGGCCTAGCAGCATGGCGCAGTGATTAGAATGGCCAATGCCGATTCCATGATTCCACGACGAAGAGATCAAATCAGATAAAATACAACACGCTCGGACATGTTCTGTTCCATCATCATCATCGTGGAGTCATATGGACTGATAGCCATTCGGCTGGTGGTCCGACCTTTTACCTTGTTGCACACACCTTGGGCTCGCAAGGAGAACTATGCCCCATAATCGTAGCCCAATTCTGCTCTGCATTCAATTGAAACGGCTCGGGCCAGTTTTACGGCATATACACGCCAACCCGCAGGTTTTCCCGGAGGGAGTCATGCTCTGCAGAGCAGTGATGTGTCATGTGTGACTTGTGAGATGTGGCTTTTCTGTTGTGTAACCTGCCAAGCCACTGTCTTGGACTTGAAGCTAGGTGTTCTTTAACGTGCGCAGTGTGATACTGCACACGGTACCTCCTTCAGCACAGACTGGACTTTATTATCAAGCATAAAAGCAGGAAAGCATGAGTAAACAATGTTGCATCATTCAGACCATCTAAAACAAGTTCCTTCTTTAAGTCCCATCCAATAAGGACTAAGAGACTGGCCACTAACACTAAGTCTCTCTTTCCGACCTCATTTACTGTGCCTCGCCGAGGGAGGATGCACCATTTGTGCCACAGTAAATTTCGTGCTCCGACGGGGAATCGAACTCCAGGGCAGGGTTCGCAAAAACCCAGGGTTTTTTAGTTTTGCCCAGCCCACTGGGTTTTTCCGGTTTAAACCGGGTTTTTTGGGGTTTTTCCTGGGTTTTTCGGATTTTTCATTTTCTGGGGCTGCTGTTGCATTGATGGCTTGATGTGCTGCTTCCATTATTTTTACATAAGTTCCTTTGTTAGATAGGCATCATTGTCTTGGGTAGGTAGGTCTGTGCTATCTATTTTGCAGATTATTTATCTCTTCTTCTCCAACTTTCTTAGAGGGAAGTGTTGGGTCTTCTCATCTGGTTGAGCAATCGCTTCTTTGACGAATTAGTTCCACTTAGAATATTGCAACATATGTTTCCTTGACAAGATAGTTATTTTGTGCATAAGTACCAAAGTGAGATAACATCTCTTAAGATGAGCAAAGGATTTTCAGAAACCTGATAAAAGTTCATCAGAACTCTCTGATCTGATACAAAAAAAGTTCGCATCAGATTAGACATTGCCAATTTCAGTTGAATGCAGAGGAATTGGGCTACGATTACCTATGGGTCATTGTTCTCTTCGTGAGCCCAAGGTATCCAACAAGGTCAATGCCGAGCCACCGCCGACATGGCTGTCAGCTCATGGTGGCAAATGATGATGGTGACATCAGTTTCGGTATCAGATTAACTCTGTTCGACAGGTTTTCATGCCACTGAGGCAATCATCAATTGTGAACAGCGAGGTTCATCATATTCCAGGAAAGGGAGGGAAGGGATGGGAAGGAATCGCGACCGTCTGAGAGATGGAGCAGTATAATGAGTCGACATCAGTCTGAGCGGGTGTGTGCCTAGAGGTGTCTCTCGGGCTCAGCCATATTCCCCATTGCAACTCAGCCTCAGGCCACAAGCCAGACACAATGAGCGTAATTCAGAATTCAGCAGGTGGATGCACATTTCACGACAATGGGACTGGCATTTGCTTGCACATGGAAGTCAAAATCTCTTTGCACAAATCTCTCTGCTGAATCGGCTGTTGATTGTGCCTGATTCTGACTTGAGGTGAGTTGCAATGGGTAATATGGCCGTCTGTCTCCTCTGTCAGACAATAACTTCGGTTTTCTTTAAGACGTGTAAATGTATTCTGGTATGCTAACGGCCCACACACAATTACAAAAGCCCCCTGTCTTGTCGCTCCTGGTTTTCCGGTGAAAAGAAAAGGATAAGGCAAAAGGCTTGGCCTTTGAAGTGCCGTGAAATTGAATTTGAAAAGGCCAAGTGAAATTGAAATGTCATGAAAACACTAAAAATGCATATTTATTTGGCCACATAATTCATTGCACTGCAATATCTTTTCCATGCAAATTCAAATGAAAAACCCTGTAAAAATACAAAAAACCCGGGTTTTTCAGTTTTGCCCGACCCGGTTAAAACCGGTTAAAACCCCCGGTTAAAACCGGGGTGGTTTAAACCGGGGCGAACCCTGCTCCAGGGTGGGAGTCGAATGCGCTAACCACTGCGCCACGAGGTTCGGACATCATCTCCAGTCTACTCCACACATGCCCTCCCTCCAGTCAGCTCCCTGACTCAACCATTCGACGTGGGCCTGTCTGCGTGTATTGACCATGAAGATGAAAATTGGAATGCTCAGGAGTTTGCTTGTTTTACATAAGCATCTGTGGCTGTTCCACGCTCAACCACATTTGCAGGCACATGGTCCAACAGTGCACAGACAACAGCATGCAACCCACAAAACTTCAATGCACCTCAGAAGCCATCTGCAGTGGCGCATTTTGACGAAAATGTTGCGGGCTGCGTTGCCAAAGGGACGCAGCTGCACTGCCTCATTTTGCCCGTCCCACTGCTGTCGAACAGGTAAATCAATCTACAACTTGCAAGAGATGATCTTTTGGAGAGCTTCGACCCAGAGACTTTTAATACTAAAGAGACAAACAGTTTCACATTTCCCGACCACATCAATTCCAGTCTCATTCCAACTACTGAGGAACTCCGAGAGATGGCAGCACAGCCAGGTCGAAGCTCACCAAAAGGAAGAATGAGACGGCGATTTTCAAGTTGCCATGGAAGCTCAGTTGGGAGAGCGAGACTTGTGATCCGGAGGGTGAAAGTGGTCATGGGTTCGAATCCCAGTGAGGGAAGAATTTTTAAGTTTCAATTGCCAGAGGTAGGTTCGCCACTGAAGTTCCCCGAGAGCAGGGTTGTTCGTTTAAAACATTTTGTTTAATACAATCTGTTTTAAACAACCACGACTTGTTTAAAACAGTTTGTTTAAAACAAAATTGTGTTTTAAACTTGTTTTAAACATGTTTAAAACAACCGCAACTTGTTTGAAATGCTTTGTTTTAAACAATCTGCAAAAACAAAAAAATGCTTTTTGCTTATTTACTCAATTTTCAACGTTTTTCTGCTATGGTTATCAATAAAACCATTATTGTTGCCTTTTTCAAGTACCATAGTCACTAAATTATTGCAAGATTAGCCTTGGCAGCTTTTGGAACACATTTAAAACACGTTTTAAACATGTTTAAAACACGTTTTAAACATGTTTAAAACACGTTTTAATTAAAACCGTTTTAAACATGTTTACAACACGTTTTAAACAACGGAAAAAAAACAGATGAAAAAAAACGTTTAAACAAAAAAAAACATGTTTTAAACGTTTAAAAAACGTTTTTTATGTTTTTTAAGAAAAAAAACATGTTTTTTTCCAACCCTGCCCGAGAGATGGCAGCTCTCCAACGATAGGTAGGTATCATGCAAAATTACACGGGGGTGATGGGAAACTGTCTGTCTCTTTAGGTAGGTTCTGAAAGGTTCAAGCCCAACACTACGGGTGAACTCTCTTGACCTGCGCCGATCTGCAATCCAGTTCAGGTGTTGTGGTCCGACTGCAGGGTGTTCCTGAATCTGCGCAAATGAAGATTCCCAATGTCCATCATCGGGGCGAGTTTACTTTCCCTGCTTGCAATTCGATCACGTCGCGAAGGTGATTCATGTGTTCTTTGAAGGTCATCTATACTCACGGTTACCGCTCTGTGTGCATTGCTCGAAGACTCCTTGAATATTGCTTTGGTTAGTCGAGATGGTGCAGTCCTCTCACGAAGAGCATATTGAGGTGGTTCTCCCGATGGGAGAAAATCACTGGAATGCCGAGGTGAGACAGGTGTTTTTCCCACGCATCCCTGACCGCCCCCAGCATGCTGTTTCTATTTTGGACCATATGCAAAAGTTTCGTGCAATAGGTATTCTCTGTGAAGGATGTCTCTCAGAAGGGAGTCGGAAAAAATGCACGGATGATGCCACACGTCTGCTGCCATTTTTGCTGCCTTTGACGTGGACCGGCATCAAAGTACCAGCAGGATGGAGTAAAAAACGGAAGTGACTAAAACGCTGAACCTGCTTGTCCTGCTGGTACCTAATGGCCAGGAGGGTTAGATCAGGGTTAGGTGAGGTTAGTTTTGGTTAGGATAACCTAATCTAACAATAACGTAACCTATTTAACCATTACCAGCAGGACCAGCAGGTTTCCAGCAGAATTTCACGCAGCTGGGAAGAGGGAGTGTGCGTACCGCTGGCGAACGCCGCTGGTGCTTCCGTGACTCCCTGCGCTTGTTAACCGGCAGTTGCCGGACGGCGCTCTCGCCGCGCGACTGACGCAAGGCGAACCTTTCCCTCATTGTAGTGCACTGGATAGGGTAGGTACTCACGTATTGCTCTAAAATGCTCTCATCCCTTATCGTGTTTTAAACTTTGCCTTTGTTTGCCATCCAAGATCATCTTGAAGTAGGTACCTACCTACTTAGGTACCTATTCTTTCATTCCGTGTACCTGCCAGTCTTCTCTCGAATCAGTTGTTCAAATCTAAATTGTGACTTTCTTTCAAAATTCCAGATCCCCTTTTTTTGCTTCTTTTTTCTCTGTTTTTTTTTCCTTCACTCTTTTTTCTCGTTTTTTTTTTCCCTCTCTTTTTTTGCTTTTTCTTTTTTTCTCATTCTTTTTTCCTCTTTTTATCCTTTTCTTTTTTTTTTCCTTCTTTTTTCTTCCTTTTTCTTTTTTTACATACCTACCACCTGCATCCCTAT
>JASGXE010008920.1:0-17251 GCA_030068105.1 Sinentomon sp. SZTP_YWyxl
ATTTTGTGACGCAACATACTTCACAAATGGCAACCAAATTGAAAATGTCCCCCTTTTTAAGTACTTGGGTGTCTTGATTTCAAACGATCTGTCGTGGAAGGATCACATCAATTTCACTTGTGATAAAGCTAGGAAAGCTCTTTGTTTTATATCAAGAAATATTCGTTACTCCTCCCGTCGAACCAAGCTCAAGGCATACCTAGATTCTGTCCTACCAATCCTGGAATATGCTTGTTCGGTTTGGGATCCTGTTACTCGTGCGGACGCATCTAGGGTTGAAATGATCCAAAGGAGGGCTGCTCGCATGATAACAGGATCTTTTGAACGCGGTGTGAGTGTTTCCGGTTTGATGAAGGAACTTGATTTAACCCCCTTGTCACAACGACGCCAAGAGCGCAGAATTAAATTGTTGAATGATATTGTTACACATTCCTACAATTTTCCTCTACCAACGAACTATTTCATTAAACTTAATCAGCGTGGAACTGATAATGGCCTGGCACTCACTGGTCCGGTTTGCAGTACCAATCGATTTTTTAATTCCTTCTTCCCCCGCACCATTCGAGATTGGAATTCTCTTCCCTCCGCATCCCCCACAATTTTGAGGGCAAAAGCATCCCTAGGCATCGCACCTTGCAACAACTCTTGTAACTGATCATGGCCCTTCTTTTGTTGCCAATCTGTTTTCGCCCTTGTCTTTTAAAATGTTTGACAATTTTTAATTTTAACCATTGACTCAGATTTTGTTCGTCGTTCTGCCACCATTGCCTTTGTGGACAGTATTGTTTAAATAAATAAAAATAAATAAATAAATAAAAATCACGCCCGTGGACCCTTTTACATTTGCAGGGGTGAGGAAATCCAATTGAACAAATGAGTAGCCTGGCTGGCATCGGACCAGACTCAATAAATCATTCTGACTAACAGTCTATAGACTGTGACGTCCGATGCATGCGAATATTCTAAATTTTCAGGAGCAGGAATTTTTTATTCCAAGTTTCTGTCGGACTGTACACATGCAACACAAACACTTGTACCCAAATTTGTAAAAAAGGCATATTAATTCGAATAAGTCCTTATAAACATTTCATCGGTGAACGAATTGAGACCTTCGACATTACCAAATAGCACTGTGACTAAGACGAAATCTTTGCCGATTGCCGATTGCCAGCACTCGATTGTAATGAAACGTTATAGGTTCGGCCGAAAACCTCAGGAGACTTTTACGGCACAATATTGAGAGTCTCACACACGTAACTGCTGCAAGAACAAGAAGTGATGCGTGGAAAGATAAACAATAACAAATTGCTCAAAAGCTGTCTTGCCCGGAAAAAAACAGATGCCAGTTGATCCAATAGTGGCTCAGCGTCTGAAACACTGTTCACCGATCCACCGATTACGGTTAAACCTCGGTCAGCGGACGCCACTTCACAGAAGGCACCCGACTGCCCTCTTTATGACAACTTTATAGTTTAGTTCCTGTGCTGAGAGTTTCAAGTAACATTTTCGTTTACTGATGATTTTTCTCCGATTTCAGAATAAAAAACGACTTCAAGATGTTGTGCTCTATCTTGAAGTCTTCATGGGATATATCCGCGAAGCTCAAGGTGATCAAGGAAGACGGACAATATAAGGATTTATTGAGATCAGTCCTGATGACTTGCTCCGATCTTGCGTCGTCCGCAAAACCGTGGAAGACACACAAAAAGTCTGCACGACTTGTGACGGCAGAATTCTTTGCTCAAGGTAAGCACAGTTAATTGTCGCAGACTTCTGTAAAGTTTGTTTTTGAAAAATTCGGCTCCCTTGCAATCTATTGCTGAGAATTCCACAATAGCTTAAAACATCAGTAGAGTGCTCTGCATGGAGCTTAAAATTGTATCGTAACGAAAGTTTGGTCCCATTTGCTTTGATGCAGCTAGTTTTGTCCATTTTGACGCAGTTGCAACGTCGTGGTGGTTTTAAGGTTGTAGTCCCACAGGCCGTTTTGCCCCATCCGATTTGATCTTCGATGTTGATTCTAATTTTTTGAGATAATAATAAAATAATAATGAACACAAACTCTTGCAATGAAATAACCTGCATTCAGGAATTCTTTTTTTTTCTTCACAATTTAGTTGGTCTTTCCACAAAATGATTTGCTGGATTGTCGAAACATACAAACGAAGAAAAATGATAAATCAGATTGACTATAGACCAGCAACGGTTGATGAGGTGTGCACGAAACCGTGAAGAGAAAACACTGTGAACCAGCAGTGTGGCGGAGGACCAAAAACACTGTTTGCCATTTTATATCCTACAACATTGAGAAAAGTGCCTTTCCACAGACGACTTCTTACAGGATACAACACTTTCTTGCTCAGTTGTCAAATGTGTGTGGATAAGTCAAACGTGATTCATAGCGTTTGGGTTCGTCACTATAAGCACTCTTTCGGAACGGTTGCAAAATAAAATCCTTTGGCATAAAATGGAGCCAAAACTCCATTTCAGCAACTGTTTATTGATGGTAGCGAAACTCGTTTTGCTGCATGTAGTGGCCGCCAGGTGAGGTGCCATGCTTACCGACCTCTGTGTTGATGTTCAGTTAAATTGATGTCCTATTCTGTTTGAAACAATAATTTCGCAGGTGACCAGGAACGTAGCCAACTGCGAGTGACTCCCACACCTCTGATGGATAGGGAAAGGAGACATGAGCTGCCACTGTTGCAAAGGACATGGCTGAGAGATGTGTGCTGCCCGCTATACGAGGTTAAGAGTTCTCAACATTTCATAAACTGTGCTGCATATTGAATTTCTTCCGGGTTTGCTTCCATAATCTATACACCAATAGAAACACAAAATTCTTTACCTCCATTGGTATAAAGATTATGGCAAACAAATCCAAAACATGCTTGGAACGAAAACAATTCCGGAAACAAAGCAAAAATCGACAGAAGCCATTTTAAGAGAAAGCATTTACCCAGCACAAAACCAGAGCATCTTTTGAATCGAGTGTTGTGAACAACAACTATATGCTTTATTAATAGAACTAAATCCCTGGGGTTTCCCAAATGTCACTTGACAACCACTGAAAAGCGCATTGCTGTTTTGAAGCAACTCATGGAAGCTTGGAGTGGAGTTTGTTCTAATTCGAATGGATAACACCTGCAGCAGGCAGCCTTCCCAATCTGAACCTGAAATCTATATAGAAATAGCCCCACAATCAATAGCAGGGGTTGTCAAGTGACTTTTGGGACACCCTGTATGTGATCTCAAATAAGTCAGATTCTTGATACAGAGTTAAAATGTGATCCTTGTTCACGTCGGGATTGAGTTCTTTTATAGTAGGTATGGGATCCAGCTGTTGGCGATACCAATGTATGGAGTGTAAACTTAACAGACTTGATGAATGGGCCATCATGCAGGGATATTGAATGAAATAACTATTCTATCGAAGGTCCGAATGCGGTCCAACATTTTTCTAAGAAAAACTTTGAATGAATGATGGGTTTCCCAAAAGTCACTTGACACCCCAGAAAATTGCATTGCAGTTTTGAAGCAACTCTGGAAGCTTGGAGTGGAGTTTGTCCCAATTCGAATGGATAACACCAGCAGCAGGCAGCCTGCCCAATCTGAACCTGAAATCTGTAGAATAATAGCACCACAATAGAACTAACAAATAGCAGGGGTTGTCAAGTGACTTTTTGGAAACACTGTATATGTACGATTGCAGTCAGATTATGAGAAATTTATAAAATCACGTGAATCTTCTCTTGGTATTTCTAAAATTGGTATCTTTTAGAGCGTCGCTGAGATTTGTCCGGAGTTGGCACCGCTTCACCAATCGGCGATTCACAATATGAATCGATGGGACAGACTAGCGAGAGGGTCAACTAGTGAGAATGCCGACACCATATGGGACGAGTCCGATGGAGAAGCAGCCCCAGAACAGACTTAGTGAAGAATATTTTGCAACGCCCGGTCAAGGAACTAGTCGCTAAGCTCACGTGGTATACGTAACCTTTCCAAAGAGAGTTTTCCTCTGATGAATTTCGAATTCAAGAGGAAAATCCAAACTGTTTACCTAATTTTAGATCTGTGTGTGAGGTACCCACTAACTAAATTCAAAAGTGTCTGAAATCTCTCTACGAGTATATCAAACCTGCTTCTAGAAATTTCTAGATTTTTAGAGACGTTTTTTGCTGTGTCCATTTTGTTACAAAACAGTGTTGAAGAAAAACATATCAAAAGTTAACCACTAAAACGTTAGCCAGCAATGGTTGTCTGCATTTGCGTCACTTTTTACATGAAAAAGAGAAGAACTGGCTTATCTGGATCTTTCCGTGATTTTTCAAAATTGCACTCCTGATAGTTTTACCGTGCGAGCTGTGTTTGGTAGGTTTTTAGTTCAGCGCTGGGAAGAGAAGAGATTGCACATTTTCAATCTGAAAAAGCTATAAAAAAATACCGAAAATATCAATGGTTTCTTCTTGCATTATGCCATCCGCATAATGAACTTTCATTGTCGGATTTTTCTGATCCGTTTTAGTTTTATTGTGAAAAATTGAAAGCAAGTGCTGAAGACGATCGGTCGAATATTTTCTGCGCAAGCGTTTGTGTAGGCAACCAAGAAATTTTCTATTTTTCTCTAACCGTGTGTGTGACGGTGGATGGCGGTCCACATGCCCAGACATTGCCGGAGCTCAGGTTGGAACGAACCATTGTTTCAATCAACACATATCAATGGTAATAATTGTTTCAATCAACACATATTAATGGTAATATCAATCGTAGCAACGCAAGAAGAAAATTTGAGAATGGTAAAGGGCTATGGAAAAGGTCAGTATATCAACTTTAATTATCTTTAACTTTTACTTGAGTGGCCAACTTCCTGAAGTTCATGAAATGTAAAAAATCACATACAAGTTTTTACTGTAAGGTAGTAATTGGTTGGGTAGAAGCCGTCTGGCGCAGAAAACTTTTGTGCCGATTCTTACATCTGTCCCAAGAGATCAGAAGCGCATTTCTCGAATGCAAAATCCTATTTTTCCCATATTGACGTTTAAGTCGTCTCCGGATTTTGTAAGCTTATCTCGTCTATGATGCCATATGGCATCACAACTTTTCAAGTCTGTCTGCTTCTGCAGCCTCATATTCAATTTTTGAAGTGTTTGGAACAACTCCTTTGAAGGCATGTTTACTTCCGATGACACGTTTATTGCAAACACCTGTACAAAGCCTTCATTCCAAGAATCGGAGTTGTACAACCGAAATCGTAAAAAATGATGAGAGGCGGTCTCCTTTGTCGGCGTGTCAAAGAGAAGCCGACCTGTCAATCAAGGCGCGAATTGCCGACGATCCATCTTCACACTTCCGCCAACAAATTCCCAGAAATCCGATGAAAAATGACATCAGATGCGGTCTGTCGGCGCCGTCAAAGGATTGAAAAAAAGTTTTCGAGATAAACGCACATTTATGGATTGATATTATTATTGTTTCCTACGTCGGCATGCCCTCTTTTTTTGACTTTGAACTTTTTCCGCCATTTTGGCATGGTCCCTGTATCTCGGGTAGGGATTGCTAAAGTGCCATTTTTTGAGAAACCGGCTGGAGATATCGAAAAAATAGGCCGGATTCCACCCAAAGGGTGCCGCCGGTAGGGCTTGGAGTGACATACCCCCAGGCTAAATTTGGCCTAGGACACTTTTTTCCCGCCGAAATATCGATCCTTTATGATGCCAAATGGCATCATAGACAGGACCAACCATTTCGGTGCAGCAGGCGACCAAAAAACCCCAAAATTCACCCAAATAAGCCTGTTGTTCGCATGTCAGTTTGACAGGGTTACAGTTGACACTCAGCAATACAATTTGGCGGCGTTTTCGACAAGATGTCAAAGTGGGGTGTCATTCCAAAAAAAAAGACCTTTTTTAACATAATGGCGAGACGAGATCCGGCTTTGTTTTTGTGATGCCATATGGCATCATAGACGAGATAAAGGTTGATATACTCGAATTACGAGTAGGTCGATAGAATCGTATGATGTGTGTGTTACGATGCTCTCCGAAATGTTTTCATAATTTCATGCGAGGTACTCGTATGTCATCATTCTGTCATATTTTTATGCTAAATGTAATTTGTTGAAAATTAGACCTGTTGAGTGTTAAACCATAGTCGCCTCAATAAATAACTCCATCATCCGAAACCATATCTATTTTCTCTTAAAATTTGCTTTTCAACCTGAAATATTTTTTTCTGGTGTGTACTCATGGCTTCCTGGTTTAGACATTTATTTTGTTTAATAAAAGAAAGACTGTTAGCATGACAACTACTTTTTTGTTACTTCGTCTTGTGTGGCCGAGTAAATCAGATGCGAAATGTGCCGGTAACATTTATGGCACGTTCTATGGAGGAGCAAATGAACAAAAACACAGAAACAGAAGAAACCCGCGGAGAATTTTGAATTTTTTATTTAAAAAAAACAATCGCAGCTGAAAAACGTTGGCGATTCGGGCTTGAAAAAACACGGTTAGTCAAACAAAAAACAACGTTATAGAGGCAGTGATCCAATTGACAAACAAGATAACCGCAATCATTGCAAACCATGGTGGAAGGAACTCTTCCAACTGTCCAGAACTGTTCCTCGAAACGCACTCTTTTTGTTGTTTAACAAAAAGTCTTTTTTTGTTTCGAGGAAAGTCGAGAATGTATCTTGTTTGCCGAATAACTGTAAAATAGAGATCACACGATCCCTTTCTTACGAAATCGTTAGAATTTTCGCAATGTGGTTGAGAAAGGGGAAATTCCGAGGTAGCGAAATTCAACGAGATCATCAGTGGCAAAAGTTGGTTGAGCGAAAGTCGCAAATTTGTTAGATGTTCCAAAGATAACTCTAAGCAGAAAGTCTGCACCGTGTATCTGGCTCGAATTGTCGCTCACGGTGGATTGTTTAACGGCCTATTATTTTCCAGTTTGTGTTTTACTCTGTTCATAATCGCTCTAACAAAAACGTCCGCCTGCTCGTTACTTGTCATGTTCCAGCCTGAGACATCTTTCGGAATTCGTGTTCTTTGCAGTTCTATTCGCTTCTCCTCATCCAGTACTTCTTTACTGAGAAAGCCTCTCTTCGCGAAGATGTAATCCATGGAATAAGACCACGTTGATTCCTCAACAATCGTCACAACTTCATAACCTGATTTTTCCATGAATTTAACCAGTTCTTCCGGACCCTCCTTGATATGGTCGAACTCAACTGAGATGACCTTATTGTGAACACAAAAGGCAACAAGAGAGGTCAAATTATGACAAAGAAGATTTGAAGATTAACGCATAGCAAAATATGTTCTGTGACAGGAAGTCTGAAAGCCAATCGGGCCCTGCTTTTTGCCAAGATAAATAATTATTGTGGGAAATGCCCGCGCAGCGTGATGGAACTTTCGTATTTTTGTGACACCGTTAATGGTGAATGCACTCATTGCATGAGATCCCTGACTTGCGCGCCACAGAAATTTGTTGGAGATGATACAGCGTCGTGCAGCCCACTTTGTGGTGGGAGATTATCTTATCTCTCGCAGTGTAACTCTCAATCTCCACACCAGGGTGGAATTCGCTGCTTGGAAGAAGGAGACTGATCCTCTACCTCGGTTTTTACAACTTTACAACTGTGGGCAGCTGGAATGATTTTCTCCTAATGATTTAAACTCCACACCGTTACTCACGGGAGAATCATGCTATCAAGTTGCGTGTGTGGAACTTTCAAAAAGATATCGGGAAGTTTTCCCTTTGAGAATATCCCTACCATTGCCGAGTGGAACGCCTTTCCTGGCAAGATATGTGAGGGTCCACTGAACATAGATCATTTTATTCTCAGAGAGAGAAATTATCTTCCGGGTAAAGATACCCACATGGACTCAAAATCTGTTGAATTTGCTTGTTATTGTTGTAAATAATTTCACACGAACATGTCGGGTCCAAACATTGAGAGGAAGCAAGTCCGAAAAAGACGATGTATAAGCATCAAAATTTTTTATGCTTATGAAGACCATGCGTCAGGGAAATCAGAACAAGAATTCAGATGAGTTGTAGCGAGGGTTGGAGGTGAACGGCGCAGAGATATATGATAGTGGAGATGAACAGACAACAAGCTCAGTCAATACACCAAGCCTAACACAATACATTCACTTCATTCTCAGAAGTGTGAAGAAAAGTTACCATATCGATAAGTAACGAAGAAAGAGCGGAGCTAAAATAGATGTCATAATGAAAGATTTTTTCCTTCTAACCCTGATGTCTACTTTGTCGAAAGGGATAGTACGCAAGATGTCCAATTCGGCTCCCTCAACATCCAGACTTAAGTAATCCACTATCGTCTGATTAATGGCAACCAATATCGTGAAGAGAGGCACGCACTGAACTGGTTCGTAATCTCTCGAAACTTTCTGGGATTGTTCGGCTGCTGTGGCATTATAATCAGAAATCTGTGCAGGGATGATAGATTTCACACCCGTTGCATTTCTGTCAATATCTGTAATTTTTCCAAGCCCGAACCATGTATTGAATATCACCTGAAATAAGACTTCTGGTTATTGTTTTATTAACCAAAAACTGACCACAAAGGCAATGGTTGCAGAAACGAGAACAAAATTCGAGTCAACGATCGTCATAAATTTTAAAAACAAGGTCAAAGAAAAATAAAGACTTACAAAAAATTGTCTCAAGTGATGATGCGAGGTGCGACGCCCAGGGATGCTTAGTCCTAAGAATTGTGGGGGAGAGAGAGGTAAGGGAATTCCAATCTCTAATAATGCGGGGGAAGAAGGAATTAAAAATCGGTTAGTTTTACAAACCGGAGCAGTGAGTGCAAGCCCGTTATCAGGTCTTCCCTGACTAAGTTATATGGAATATAGTTCGCTGCAAAGGGAAATTGCAGAAATGTGGAACAACGTCACTGAGTAGCTTAATTCTGCGATTTCGGCATCGTTGTGACAAAGGGGTTAAATCGAGTTCTTTCAATAGACCAGAAACACTGATGCCGAGTTCAAAAGATCCCGTTATCATGCGAGCAGCTCTCCTTTGGATCATTTCCACCCTAGAGATGTCCACATGAGTAACAGGATCTCACACGGTGCATGCGTATTCCAGGATAGGCCCGTCGGGAAGAGTAGCGAAGATTTCTTGATACAAAACAAAGAGCTCTACTGGTTTTTTCATAAGTGAAATTGATGTGGTCCTTCCACGACAGATCACTTGAAATTAAAACACCCAGGTATTTAAAAAGGGAGACATTATCGATTCGGCTGTTATCTATGAAGTATGTTGGATCACACAATGCGTTCTTGAGGCGACGTGAGAAAGACAGGCATTTGGTCTAGGCTAGGATGGCCTGCATACCCCAGGCATCGCATCACGCGGAAACCTGGTTGAGGTCCGCTTGGAGCAGCTCAGAGTCTGCAGAGGTTGCGATTACCCTAAAAAGTACGACGTCGTCAGCAAACAAGCGGAAACTGGAGGTAATTCCAAGGGAAATGTCATTCCTGTAAATTAGGAACAGGAGTGGGCCCAATACGCTGCCCTGCGGGACACCAGAGGTGACGAAAGACTCAGAAGAAGTGGCTGATTTGACTTGCACCATGCATTTGGGTCCTGGATTCCAAGACACTTGCCAAAAGGCGGAGGATAAAGGGAGGGAAGTCTAGGCCTTGGAGTTTGGATAAGAGTTTGTCATGCGTAACGAGATCAAACGCCTCATTGAAATCAAGGACGATGGCATGAGTGACGAGGCCAATGTCCCTGTTTCTGCCAATTTCGTCCACGAGCAAGAGGACCTGGGATTTACATGACATATTTGTTCTAAAACCAAACTGGTGGAGAACTTCATTTTCAGATAGAAATTTCCTTGTGAAGGTAACCAAAATTTGCTCGAAGATTTTGGAGCAAATGCAAGTGAGGGAAATGGGTCGGTAACTCTCGGGTCTATTTGATTTCAAACCTTTTTTCTTAATGGGGACCACCAGAGCTTTTTTCCAATCGTGAGGCAGCTCGCCAATTTGCGTTATTTGCGAGAAGAAGGAAGTTAAAATGGTACTCAGTGCGGGAGCAAGCTCTTTGAGTAAGCGACCCGGCAATCCATCGGGACCCACGGCTTTTTTAGGGTTAATTTTTTTGGTTAGGCAATGAAAAAGGTATTGGGACCTTTCTTTGGTTTTAAGTAACTTCGTTTCACTTATGGGTGAGATCTTTACATCACTTTTCTCTCCTATATCACTGCATCACTATATCACTATCCTATATCACTACTATGTCACTTTTCTCATCTATTAAAGCTCCTAGGTACATATCAAGTATAGTTTCGCATACGTGGCCAAGAGTCACGTTACGCAATAAAAAAAATGTTGAAATATCACATAAACCAAAGCCAATCACCCATCACCTTTAAGAATTCCACACACGTGGCGCGTCCACCCAAATCAGGTCAAATTAGACGCCAACAAAACGAAGCAGAATAGCATAGATTCATGATAGACAAATCAGCTTCGATCTCGTTAGACACTCACATTTTTTGAATGATCTGTCAGATTTTTGTTTAATCTTCTGCTTTTAAGTTAAAAATATTAAACTTAAAGAAATTAAACTCTTGGGAATATTCGCAGCCGGATACGAACTTCTTCACTTTGCGCCACATCGTATCAATATGTTTTTTCTTGTTTTTTTTTCTTTTTTCTTGCTCCATCGCAAATCTTTGACATCTGCAGCGCTGAGCTTGATTTAACCAAAATGGGAGAAATTTTGAGAATTATGAAATATAGTCTGTCGATTTTCACAAGTTGGATTGATCAGTTGTTCGCGATTCTCAACAGAAAAATCAGATTTGTTCGTACGTGCTGCGAATTTCACTCGACATTTGAGCGCAGGTGTGCACACGAGTGTGTTTGCCGATGACGGCTTTGCAATTGCAAAACACGATTGTAGCCAAAGGATATGATTTTCCAACCTTTTCCGGATATGGCTTTACGGCGAGACACAGGTCAGATATCCAGGCTCTTCGCTTCTTTTTCCTGAGTAAGTTGAATGTGTCTGGATCTGCTTCAATTAGAAGGCCTTTCCATCCGAAATTTATTTCAAACATCAATGTGTTCGAAGCCAGTTCGCCATCGAGTGCGCCTGCTTCAACGAAAAAGCCGAATCTCTAAAATGTATCATATAATGCAAGCTTCGGCATAATTCATACCACCCTCTGCACAAGGAAATTCAGAGAGAGCAAATGTTTCGAAATTAGGAATAATTGACTCTTTTGGTGTTTTCGATTTTCGTCGCAGTACCCTGTCATGAATTGTCCGGTATTTCGGTTTGCGCTCACATGTTCCATTAACTCGATTTTGGATAAAAAATTCACATGTGAGAATGTTCCTCACAACATCCAGTGAATATTGAAAAAATCGCTTAAATTTATCACAAGAATGTCACTTTTGCAATTTGATTGCAATCAAAATTTGTCTCAAAATATCAGCAAAAAGCGAATATCAGATTAATGTTCTTATGAGATTACAGTTCAGATCCTGTTATTTATAAGGACAGTCAACACAATATGAGAGAGCTCCTCGATTATCTGCGTAGGCCTCACCTTCTCCTTTAAAATCCTTTTCACAATATCCGCTTGTATCCCTGCATAAATATAAGACCTGTTTCGCCAAACAATGTTATGTGGATCGCTGGGATGTGGAGGAGGCATCAGATGATTTTCCAAAACATATTGCACCAATCTTGGATCATCTTGATTAACTGGTCCTTGCAAAATATCCTGCAGAGAAAAAACGGCTTGCCTTCCTGAAAAAAAAATAAATCTACTTTGCTCAGAATTGATCGGGTTTCAATGTCAATATCCCAGGATTTCTGAAGACAGGATAACTTCAAAAATGGAAAACTGAAAACAAAACGAAACAAGACATGTCTGCATGAGAAATTTTATTTATTTTTTAAATTATATTAAAAAACCCGCATCATTTTGCAGGCACGAGTATCATCACCGCAATATAGATCGCCGTTTTTTATTTTAAAAAAGAAGGTAAAAAAACAATGGAGCATCACCAAAATATTCACAAAGAAAAAAAGTCTTTTGGCAAGACATAAAAGCAATGCATGCATGCATTGCTGCTCTCAAAGGTAGCAAGGGTTGTCTGCAAAGTGCAAGGGTTACTGCTAGGGTTGTCAATCGGGTTGGTCAGGCATCATTGGCTTTTGCGAGATTGTGGTGCAACAAGGAAGCTCGAAGAAGAGGATGAGAGTTCCAATCACGAACAGTGTTTGGAAAGAGAAAATGAAAACATGTGTTGTTCTTGATGAGGGGGTGATTTTCGACGGTGCTGTGTTTGCCACAACGGCAAATACAGACGGAATAGAAATTTCAAATCTACCTCAGACGACAGTTGCGAATATTGCAGACGTCTGTCAAGCCTGCGCTGATTTAACGTCTGAAGTCCGACCTTTGCTGGCATGCATGCCCTTGACCTGCAGTTATTCGGACAAAATGCACTTTGACTCTTTTTCTGTTGTTTGTTCACTTGTACTTCAGCCTTGTATCGAATTTTACGGCTGAAATTGTGAACGTTACATGTAGTGAGTTTGCAGTGCAGATTCGAAAAAAATTGCCCAATTCCATGGTGTTCGCACGTTTCACCCTTGTATCGATCTTCTTTGACCGAAAAATATGATGCGTGACCTTTTTTGCATGCATTATAATTTAAAGAAGCAAATTCGCGCGAATGTCCTCGGGTCTGCGATCTCAAGCAATGTCATAACTTTGCAGCCACTCCATGCAGATGATATCATCAGACAAGGCAGTTTCGCATTCTTGATGCAGCACAATTGCATTGCCTGACGCTGCCGGTAAACATTTATTTATTTATTTATTTATTTAATACATTCTACTGCAAAATGGCAGCAACTAACAATTACTTATTACGAATAAAAGAAATCGGGCACAAAGGCGTGCGTCAATTTTTTATCGAAAATTAAGTCAAACATAAAACTGGTTCAGCGAGGCAAATAAACGGAATTTGACGACAACCAGCAGACTCTGCCTTCATTTACGAAGTGATTTCATTAACTGAAAATAAAAAGGTATGCAACTCCACACACCTCCGTCATCCGAGCCCCTCCCCTGGGTTGTAAACATCGTTAACACCGCGAAAATAGCAGACGGGAGAACAAAAAATTGTGCAAAACTACACCCCTTTCTTCTCAGTGTTCCTGAATGTTTGCTCTCTCTCGATTGAAAATTGGCTTCGCAGAACTGCTTGATTTATGTCACATTTAAGGTCAAAATCAGGTGGTAACTCTGCGCTCAAAACATATTTGACTCTGCGCTGCACTGTCGATGGATGAAACTTACCAGGCGGTCCGGTACACAAACCCATTTTTAAATTCACATGTCGAAGTAACAGTATTCCAATCTGATTACCATTGGTTACCTACACGAGACTGTTTCACTTGCACAATGAAGCTTGCTGCCACAATATTCAATGTAAGGGAGAATCTCGGGAGCCCCAAGGAATTTGTGCATTTTTTTGTAAAAAAAATCTGCAGGTGTTGTCACAACACTTGAACTGCAATATGTTCCAATTTCCAGATAAAAAATTCGACACAACTGTGATGCATGCACCAGACTTGCCAGGCGTACGGAGCCTTATTGGTCCTATAAGTCACCAGCCCAAAATGTCTAATATTCAGTGCTGGCAAGATGCGGCATCTTTCATAAACTTTTTGTTTTGCCACCTCGTATGCTTAAAGGACAAGTTCATCATCATCATCATTGCCATCCTGAGTTGACAGCCATGCGGCCGGTGACTCGGCAATGAGGGCCACGTTGACCTTGCGTTAACACAAAAAGCGGTAATCGTGTGACAAAAGAGACCAATATATTGGCTTCGCAACAAGGTCACATAACTCCACTTTTCATTAATAGCTTTTAAACAGCACTACTGAGCTCAGCTCAAATGAACACACGATTTTAAACCAATAGAGCACTATTGCTACTCTATACGATAAGTTCTCTAACAGCTACCTGCTCTTATTAATAGGACTAACTATTTTTTTAAGCATACTATAACAAAACGAAACGTATCGAACTAAAAAAAGGAAATAGTGTTGTCCTGAAAAATGTTTGAAACGAAAGTTTCTGGAAAAGTTCTGCAACTTCTCTTTACAAAGTACTCCCCTGCGAAGTATTGAAATAGATATAGATGTCCACAGGAAAGGATACAAAGAGCTTAAAGGGTAAACAGGAGATGGAATACAACGGTATATGAGCCCAAATACTGTTCCCCAAATATTTTGACATGCAAGAAATTCAAGTTTTGTTTACACAAAATAATATCACGCCATTTGCTGACGTGCTGTGCTTCGATGTGATTCTATGGCAAAAATGGAAATGAAACCGCTTGGAAAGAAGCTGCAAGTTACACATACAAGGAAAATTGTTTTATTATTTAAAAAGGTCAAACTGTGACCATTACAAAAGCAAAAAGATCTGCCGGGTCTGAACTTACCACTGACCTGCATAGCGGCTTTCTCGTTGTCATGGCAGCACAAGAGCGTATCCGAAGACAGGTTGATGGATAGAAAAAAGAATAGCACCAGAAAAAGCGCAATGACTGAAACTGCAGACAGTTTTAATTTCCTCATCGTTTCCAGAAGGAATCATATTTCAATTCAGAATAATCAACGATGGGCACACGATAGATTGTGTTGATGATGACGGTGATGTTAAAATACACCTCTGCTAATGATAAAGAGGTAAAGACTTAAAAATTCATATGGGTACCACCGTTGTGGTTTAATCGTGCATCGTTTAATCATTATGTAGGTATCGGAAAGAAAAAGAATGCTCTGGCGGAAAAATGTTCCGCCCACTTGGAGCCCTCCCCAGACATCATGGCGCCACCTTTCTGCACCAGACGTCTTTCTATAGGTTGTCCTAAGTGTGTTAAGGCTAATATTAGAACGTTTAGGGTGTACCCTAGTTGCTTTCGACAGAGGCTATATGAACCCCAGGCACTTTCCGGACAGTTTCCCGGCCGTGCCGACACATTTTGGGTCCCCCAGGGCACTTTGTGGGTACTTGCCAGGGTCAGACGGTTGTGTGAATGTGCATGTCCTGCACGCTCTGCGGCGAGAAAGCCGAACTGGGAAGGTGCTCTGGCGGAAGAAAGCCAAACAGGGAAGGTGCTATGGCGTAAATGTCCCGAATCTGGCGAATCGCCACTTCTGCGGTTTTTTGGTGCTTTCAGCCAATCAGGAGCCTGTATTTAGGCGCAAAGTAGCATCCTAACATCAGGGTTTGTCTGTCAAACATCCGAAAACAACGCCCTCTCAACTTGCTTTGTTCATTCAAGCGCTGCCACTGGCATTTTGGTGGCACTTCCCTGGTCTTGCGAAAGTTCTGATATTCCTGCCACGCATCTACCATTGCGCGCGATCATGGGGCCGCACGCGCATCCGGGTCTGCAGACGCAGTCGGGTCCGACGCGCATCCGGGTCCGATTCGTGCCACCGCTGTCCGCTGCCGAACCGGGCCCCGCAACCCAACATTATGGAGTAAGAATTATGGTCGAATTCGAGGCGGCCATCCATTTGCAGTGTTGAGGAGCCGAAACCAGAAAACAGCAATCAATACAACCGCACAGGGTTCACTAATTGCAACATGAAGTTGACTGATTGAATCTCCCAAATCTGGTATGCTCCGTATATTACGTTTTAGCTATTCCAGGTTTTGAATTAAATGTGGAAGGCGTGCAAAAACCTCTGAGCAAATAACAGTGTTATGGAAAGATGTAATAGGTGATCTGATGGGCAATTTTGAGCCTTTGGCATCAAAATTTGGTCCATCACAGAACTCTTTGGGAATTTTCAGGTTGAACCATTGTTTATTTTTTATTTTCATGGCCAAGAGCTCAAGAACAGTCAGAAACAGACAACACTCATGGTGGAAAAACATCTGTTGAATTCAAGGTGCATTTTGGTCGAATTTATAAGTGCAAAACTTTTTTAACGCACTTGAAATGGGGTAAAAATTCCAGTGTATCATACCTTCGTCAGTTATGGTGGCAAAGGCCAGATTCATCTCGCGACCATTCACCAAAAATGCACCTTCGTCCAAAAAAGTCTTTTTCTCGTTCACCATTTTTGTCAGTTTTTGACTACTTGGAGTTCCTCTTGAAATGGCCATAGTTTGTTCTCTTATAACCCAAATTTTGATGCCAAATTAAGGCAACAAAACAATAACCCAGAAGTGCAGCTTTGCACATGAGGTACAAAACCTTTCTGAACACCAGCTCATTCGATTAATGTTTGGAATTGAGCACATGCCAACTTTCACCCTCAGAAGAACTTCATCGGGCACAACTACAGTGTTTCCCAAAAGTCACTTGACAACCCCTGCTATTTGCTAATTTTCAATCCTCTCTTGTGGTGCTATTTCTGCAGATTTCCGGTTCAGATTGGGCAGGCTGCCTGCTGCAGGTGTTATCCACTCGATTTGGAACAAACTCCACTCCAAGCTTCCAGAGTTGCTTCAAAACTGCACTGCACTTCTCTGGGGTTGTCAAGTGACTTTTGGGAAACCCTATAGATGACCATATTTGACCATTCCAGCATAGTCAGTTGACCATTTGTATCACATCGGTTGCGAGCCGACGACCATATGCTGTTAGTCGTGCGGCTACATACACTTGGTCGGGATGACTATGACTACACTCGATACTTCACGCGATACTTGTACACGAAATAAGTCCTTGCACGTTAGACCCAAGTCACGCCTTATCAAAAGTCTTCGAACATAGGAGTGCATTACTAACTCAGGCGCCATTTAGAATCAACAATGGCAGCATGCGCCGCAAAACATATCATAACACTTGTGCGAGGCGAGACGTTGCACCAAGTCCTGTTAAAAATTGATGGCCCCTGCATGATAACAAGTCCTTTAAACTATCGCCTGTGTTCGAGGACTTGTGTTAAGTTCCTTTTTCACGAATGCAGTGTACACGATACTCCTAATTTAAAGACAACAAAGTTTTCGTGTTGTGATGCCATCTGTTTTTGTTTTGTCTTTTGCAGACGCGAATGCGTCGTCTGCTAAGACAAAATGTTATTTTTACCCGGAAACTGAAAACACAAGCCCTGTTTTAAATCGCGATTTCGATGGAAATCGATAACTCCAAAAGTTTTCAACGGAAGAGTTTAAAATGGGGGATACGGACCACCAATCGAACCAGCATTT
>JASGXE010008921.1:0-16448 GCA_030068105.1 Sinentomon sp. SZTP_YWyxl
AGTTTGGAAAAGCTGATTGGCATGTCTCTCAATCGCTTTTGGTTCTGGTGTCCACAAAAATGCTGAGAAACCCCCACACTTAGTCTTTCACATCACAGAGAAAGAACGGCTTTGGCATTGTGTGTGGGCCCCAGCTGGCCTGCCGAAAAAGTGTATCAATTTCGCCCACCGCCACCGTTTGATTCCTGTCCGGCGCACAAGTTCAATTTCGGAATCCAGACACATTTGCTAGGCGATTTTCTTTTCTTTGCCCTTTTATTTTCACTTGCAAATTGTTATTGCCTCTTTAATGTGACCCCCACAAACCAATTTTTGATATTTTTGTGACAAGTTAGCCTGTTAAAAGGCCAAACAAAAAAACGAATAAAAACGAAATTTCACTTTTATTTCAACACAAAAAAACGAAATTTCAAATCTTCAAAACGAAATTGCTGAAAAATAAAAACGAAAAATCGTGGGCTCTACTGATTGCCTAAGGCAACCTCAACCTATCCCAAGACATGATAACATGTAGAGGTCGAACCGGGTACGGCAACTGGTACACACGTATCGGTTGAAATTTTGTGGATGGGCAGAAAGTCACCTTTTTGTGCCCCCAAAAACCAAAACCAAATTGAAAAATGTAGTCTTTTGACCGAGTTATTGATGTTTGAACTTGCTTGCCTTGCAATATTGTTTTCAATTTTTTCTTTTTGTTGTTTCTTTTTCTTTCGGGGTTAAGTTTGACCATAATATTGTATCTGGCGCCAGGATCCGTTCAAACGTAAGTGTTTTGGTCTGAATGTTGCTTCCTACCAAACTAGTTTATTCCACAACTTCTCCACTGCAGGTGCAAACGAAGAAATCTTACAAATTGCATTCGCAACCTTTGATGTTAATTTAATTTAAGGTTAATTTGCATGGGCCTGGCGCAAATCAGCAATGAGGGATAGCATGAATAAACAAAGAATGAATGCGCTCGGATGACATCAACTAGTTGCATAACTTAAAACTTGTAACAACGACATAATAAAGAAGGTCATAATATTCCATGTTGTTCGGCCAACCATGACCCTACATTGCTTTTAAAGGTAGCCACACTAATATCCTCACCATTTCCAAAGACACTAGGATGTAGCAGATTCCATTCATTGACGGTTCTAGTGACAAAAGAATATTTTCCAACATCCTTGTGGGAGCACTGTGCTCGGAGTTTAAAATCATGGTCATGCCTACCATGTTGCAATGTCAAAGGTTGCGAATCAGGGAGAAGTGCTCCAGCATAGCTCTAGTCCGAGGTTGCGGGAATAATTTTCTCCATTTAGTTCATTGCTGAAAATTATTTCACTTCAATTATTGAACACTTCTCCCCGGGGTAAGAGTATTCACCTGACAAAATGCCTATGATATTCATCAAACTGATCAAGCATCCATGGAATGCAATAACTCGCTTGACCCGCAATTTTCTTGTGATTTGCCAAGTTGCAAAAAGGCTTCGATAAAAACGCAGTGATAAAGTGAACCAAACCAACCAAATTTCCTGAACTTTGCCTGCCAAATGATAAAAACGGAATCTTACCGTGTTTTTCTTAAAACTGCCACTTCATTCTTAAATGCCTGCAACTGTGTTGGTGTCGGATCCTTGACATTTAAAGTCTTAACTGCAATGTGTCCATGCCATGCCCCTCGATAGACAGTTCCAAAAGAGCCTGATCCAATCCTCATGCCGATTAGGATCTCATCTGCAGGTATTTCCCAGTCTTCGATGCTCTCTCGTGGTGATCGAACCTGCTAAAATTGCGAAAAGCAAATCAGGCGTATCTTTTCATATCTTTTATTGAAATAAATGTTAACATTCCAAACTATTACTTAAGAGATTACTCTGACTGAGGCAGTTCTCTGGAATTTTTTTCAAAATACATGTTCTGAAAAGAATGTGAATTGCAAGTTAAACAATTTATTGCAAGTTAGGAGAGAAAAGACAGAATACCGAGGCCTATGAAAGTATTGAAAGTTCTGAGAATGAAGATGCCAAGCAGGACGTGTGTTCAAAATATTAAATTTTAAGTTTTTAACACAAATGCCCGATTTCCAAAAACAAATTATCTTGATCTGTGGATTTCTCCAATGTATTTCAAATGGAAGAAATCAGCAGATCGGGATCATCCATGATTTAGAAATCAGGAGGAAAAATAATTTTTGGATTGTTTGTGGTTTCAAATACAGAGTAATTCTGTCGAACGCAATGCAAAAAACCAGACTTAAAATATCGCTAGTGGTATTCATGCAGTACCTGGCCAACATTACATTTTGCTTTGCTTATGTTAAATTTTCACTCTATTTGCCACAATGTGCAGTCCCACCTTCGGCCTTCCACAGGCTCACTGAGGAGCTTTGGATGGGATGTCAAAAATGGTCGCTCTGGGACAGCTGCGGAAATGCATTGTTCAGCATGGTAACATCTAATGAAAGACATAGCATTAAGGCCACAGCAAACATGGCCCTTCATCAATCAAAAGAATGAAATGCCCCACATCAGAAATAAAAGACTGAAGTGCCTCATCACAAACCAATGACTGAAAGAGCATCATCAGATCAAGAGACTGATATGTTCTAACACCTCATCATAAGCATGAAATGTCCTCTCGACAGACCAAGAGTAGTCAGAGGAGCTTAGAGACTTGCTACTGTAGACCACTTAAGGGGGAGTCCCACCCTAAACCTTATCGGCCATTTGTGACCGATTGCAAGATTTTTGGCACATATCTAGGTACTATGGAGGGAGTCTCCATGCAAAATATCATGACTATCAATCTGAGTATCCAGAGTTATTGGCCTTGACCTTCATGCATTACGGAGCTGCTACAATAATTACATTTTCCGGTAGGGGCACTGATATGCTTATGTTCTAGATTCAATTCACTACTATGAAAGGTTGCCACAAGTGCATGACAGACTCGATTGTGATTTCTGGCCCCTTGTGGTGTTTTCTGTCTTATTTCCACAGAAGCGGCAAAAGTATTGGAGCTATTTTCGTCAGCATGGCCGAAACACCTACGGAGTCAAAATAAGGTCAAACTCTCAAGTGACACGCCTTCGGCAATGCATTTTTTCAGCCAGTGTGCCAAATTTCACCTTTCTAACCCTGACGTAGCCTGAGACAATAGCATTTTGCCACATGCAAACATGGCCCTTACGATCAATCAAAGCGGAGAATGAAATGCCCCACAATCAGAAATACGTAATGCACTGAAGTTGACCTCATCCAACACTTTGCAATGTATTTTAAAGAGCATGAAGGAGGCGCATCAACTTGAGATTCTGACTTCATTTTTGGATTCTACACACCTGATCATTAAGCAAAAATGTCCTCTCGAACAAGACCTAAAGAGTCACATTTGTCAGAAGGAGCTTATGGCAGGGGGGGACCTGCTACTGTAGAACCACTTAAGATATAAAAAAAAAACAGCTACTGCAAAAGAACTGATTACCTTTTTATTGCTCTCATCTGCACTTCTGGCTCTTGGTCGCCAAGACTTCAGAGTATTAGTAGGTGATGCCTGTGCACTCTGACTCTGAAATGTTTTCGTTGGACTTCCACCTCCGCCATTGTTCGTACTGCTCGAGGAGTATCCAGCAGCACCAGGAACACTGCCAGCCGCATTAGCTCCACCTGCCCCGGACGATAAAGGTATGCAAGCTGTCGAAGAAAGCCCTGTAAATCAGGATACATTTTGGTTTAAAACCCCATCAATTTTTCAAAGAGAAAGTTATAAAATCACGATTGCGAAAGCAACAAAGTGGGGTGAATATGGTTCAATTTTCAATGCTGTAAGAAAGGAAAAACGTTGTGTGTGGATTTCCCCTTCAAAACTGCAAAAAGGCAGAATTTTTCTGGTTTCTGGCAGAACTCGATCCTCCATAGGGTTTCCCAGAAATAAATATCGTTAATGATTATGATAGGCCTATTAAATTATAAATGAAAATGATAAAAAAGGAAAATTCGGAGGTGCCCTTTGTAGTTGGTACCTGCCCAGAAAGATAAAAAAATTAGGTTTGATAAGGTCGCACAAAGGCAGCAAGCTGGTGTCTGTGGTGAGATGATAAACATTTCACTATGAGGACCAAAAATATTGCACCTGCAGCTACTTGTGCCATTCATCAAGTCAAGAATGAGCTGCATTGCATTGAAGAATGTTGTTTTGTTTGTATTTCACCTCTACTGGGTCGCACGCGGCACTGCTCAAGAATTCTCAAGCCAAGCTGCTAACGACCTCTAGATCTTCCCTGAGAAATGTATGCAAGGTGAAACAAGAATTTTCTACACGACTTCACTTGATCACTTCACTTTGTGCGCGATCATCAGCAAAGCATGGTCGAAAGAATGAAAAGAAAAACATGCGAAGAGTTTTCACCCCTTCTTCTTCTTTTTTGTGAATTTCGAGGGGGCATGTCCCCCTTGCCCCCCTGGTGGCACCAGTGTGCACAGGTACCATGAATCGGAAACAAAGCTAAACGAATGAAACATACAGGCCACCAACTGTTCATAAAAATGGCACAATTGCAACATAAAATTGCTATTTCGTCCCCTCAGGCTTGGGGCTTAATAAAAGTGCAAATTGGAAGACAGATCGTAAGCCACTGTTAAGCGGAAACTAAAGATGGTCATGACTGTGTGTTTGACTCAGATGGAGGAGGGAAGTGTGGGAGGGCAGGTGTCCTGGGTGTTCCTTTGGTTGCAGGCGTGGGGCAGGGCAGCTTGTTGCTGTTTGAGATCGGACTCGAATTCAATGGTGTCCAGGGCAAAAGGAGCGATCGTGATCTGGGGGAAAGATGAGGAGTTAAGGAGATTTTGGGTTGCGGGGGTGGAGGCAATGACTTGCAGTGTTTGTTAGCAGGCGAGCATGGTTCTTGGCTCATAGTTCATGATGACCTTTTGGTTCAAGAGAATGTGACGGGACTCGCAGCAGCGTTTAACCAGTGGTGTAACGGTAAAACTTCACAAAACCATACGCTATCCATGCGCCTAATGGGAAAAATTTAGCTAGCCAAACCCAATGTAAATAGCAATGGGCTATTTTCTTTTCAGGCCAATGTGTCTGCTGTTATTTTTTCGTGCACCATACGCCGTAATGGGACCCACACTACTGCATTTAACTCCCTCTGCATTAAATTTATGGATTGGCTGGTTGTTAAAGCACGGAGGAGGATGGAATAGTGAGGGGATTTTGCTGGATTAATTGACATTGGGCCCATGTTGGAAGACATGGCCCATCTTAATCTTCACCTACTGTGGATTGAGATTCTGTCTATTTCATTGGCAAGGAAAGGGTGGAGCAGACCCCAGAGGAGGCATTTCTTCAATTGTCAAAAGCAGTGCATATGTCTGAAAAATTTGGAGAATGGAGAAGTGACGTCGACTGTGAAACGTGAAAGGGTCCATCATGCAAGGAGCTAAGGGCTGTGGAAATCCTGCACTAACTAGAGTAAAAATTGACAATTGTGGTGTTTTGCACCCTCGATTGTGGGGCTTTATCTAGCACAAATTTCAAGATGGGGGAATCTACCTCTGGAATACACCTCAACCATCTCCTCCATAGATGATGCCACCAGATGTGATGGCATCATCTATGGAGGAGATGGTTGAGGTGTATTCCAGAGGAAGATTCCCCCATCTTGAAATTTGTGCTAGATAAAGCCTCACAATCGAGGGTGCAAAACACCACAATTGTCAATTTTTGCGCAGTTAGTGTAGTATTTCTTTCGCTCCTTTACCTAAAATTGAGAAGATTAGTCTGTGGAGATGATGGAAGACCATAAAAGACAGCATAACATTCATCAAATTGTGAATAGCTGATATCGTTTTATGAGATGTGCAGCATCAACACTCGATATTTTAACCAATTTAGACCAAAACTGAAAAATGCAAATTCATCTGCAAGCTGAAATTCAGCCAGCTGGGCATGCATTAAAAGCAACAAAAAGTGCAGAATGCATCATAATTGACACAATCGTGCATCATGCATTTTGCAATTGCTCAATGCACATAGCATGTTGCACCACTTTTTGGGCATTGCCAGAATGCAATATAGCAAAAAACAGAAGTATGTACAACCCATCCGCATCCCTGGGTTTGAAATGAAAACTGGCCACCAGCGCTCCTAATTTTTTAAAAATGAAAATTTAAATTTGGAATAATTTTGTCACTCATGAAGATGTCTGCATGATTCTCCTTCTTAGATTTAGTTCAGAAAAGTTTTCCCAGAAAATCTTCAGCCATCATGAAAGCGACCAGGCTTCTTCCACCAAAAATCTCTATCTCCACAGCATTTCCTTCCAAAACCCCACTTCAGTTGCTCAAAAATGAGAGAATGCAGAATGTTTTAAAATAACGCGTAAAGAAATTGTGCTACAAAAACAAATTTCTGTCGCTTCGACTTGGTAATTCAATTGCACACGTACCATCTGATGCCGTAACGCCAGACATTCTTCATGCAGGCGATGGTGCAATTCTTTGCTCAGGTAAAATCCCATTGTTAGGATTTTACCTTAACTCAACTCTTTCGGCTGTGGATGTCCAGCCATCTGAAACATTCTTTTAGACCACCCGATGACAGATGTTGATCCTCATTTATTCACTGCACAGGCCTGACATCATAAAAGGGCCAATCACGACTTTATAAGAGAGCGAAGATAGTATCTTACCCATGGAGGCGGATGGGCTGATGTGAACGGTGTAAAATGCGTCAACTTATGTGAAGACATTGTGGCAAGTGTGTGGAAAGCAAAGAACTTTAAAGGCAATGATAAAACACTGGCATGCTAGTAGGAAAGGCTGCAGGCAGGGGCAAGTTACACCACCTTTTTCGGCAAAATTTTGAAAACGAACCCAAATCATTCAAAAGACGAGATAATGCAGGAAGTTTGGAGAATACATTGCATTTCAAAATGTCCGCACATGTCAACAATGATTCTTGTTAGGAAAAAATATAGTGCAATTTTCTTTGAAAATGTCGGCCACCTGGCTGAGCTGCACTGTGATAACATTGTGCAAAATGATAAGAGCAAGAATTCTGAAGTCAGAAGAGGGTCCTTTAGCAAGTGCATCATACAAGGGGGAACCATACCTTCGGAATGATAATTTTGACCGAAAAACCCATTTTTGTTTTTTTTTTGTGGGAAAATATGCTTTGAAATCTCTTGAATTCAACAGTGAAAACCAAATTCAATTATCTCATTCCATTCTCAAGATATTGCAATGAATGCGACAGTTCGACGAACAACAATTATGCATTTTGCGAACCTTTTTTTTTAAACTGCATACATGGCAATGATTGATTTTTGAGCCAAAGTTGATGTAACTATCAAAATACTTAGTTAAGCTTGCTTGTGGCAAGTTTATTTGATCTGGGTATTAGGGCTGTGCGAATCTTGATAATGTATTCTCCAGGTGGGTTTTAAAATGTACGAACAATGATAATTTTGTTATTTTTCATTTTGAAATAAGTGTTATTATTTGCTTTTTTGACAGAGAATTTTGACCAAAAAACCCATTTTTGTTTTTTTTTGTGGGAAAATATGCTTTGAAATCTCCTGAATTCAACAGTGAAAACCAAATTCAATTATCTCATTCCATTCTCAAGATATAGCGATGAATGCGAGAGTCCGACGTAGAACAATTACGCTCTTTTTGTTTCAACTTTTCCCGGAAACCTCTTTTTTATGCCTTTCGCCTACTTCAAACGCAATTATTCACCCAAATGAAGGGCCAGAGAGGTGAAATTTGGCACTCTTATGTAAAAATGTGTGCCGAATCGGCTGGAATCGTCAGAATAAGGCTATTTGGCCTGAATATCTTGTTGTCGTAATATATCTAATGGAAGTACATATTTTTTGGCACTTTTTATCGCGATGCATTGTTTTCTCTTGAATGAAGCAAATATGAGCACAAAAAGGCATTCTGCACATCTTGTAGCCGATTTTTCACCGTTTTTTGAGCATTTTGAGACATAGTATGCCTTGTTATGACTTACGGATACGATACGATTGCGTTTGAAAGAATCGCTTATTTCTTTTGGTTCAAATGCATGTAGCTCGAGAACCATAAGTGATAGGGAGGTGAAATTTTGTGTAGAAACTATCCTAATTACCCCTCAACTTCCTGCCAAGTTTGAAGGAAATCGACTGGAAACAAAAAAGTTGCCCGCGAAGGTATGGTCCCCCCTTATTAAAGAAAAAATAAAAGAAAAAACTGAATGATGCGAAATTAAGAAAGGATTTGGCCATTTTTCCTTGGTTTTGCACAATCACACCAAGAGCATTGTTTTGATTTTGCAGATCATGGTAATAACTTCTCGATATTTCAATTAAAATATGGCCTGATAATGTCAGCAAAACAAGAATTTGCATAAAATGCAAGAATTTGCAAATCTGAAATGAAGGCAATGTACTAACATGGGTGTGACCTCCAGATTTTATTATACAGTCCATGTTTTTAAATTTTAATTTCTCACACAAGTCAAACTGCACACTGGAAATCACGTTAAAATGAAAACTAGAGCACATAAAGTACAAACATCTTTGGGAACCTCTACAACAATCATTAAAAGGGAATGCCCACCTCGGAGAAAACATCCATAAAGGTCTCCAGCTCAGAAACAGAATGAACAAAAAATTAAATAAAAAAAAACATGGATATGACACAACATTGCTTTCTTTTTCTTTTTTTTTTTTTTGGTACTGTTCCGTTTCCTTTGCCACATTTTCCAGCAACCCCACAAAACAACGAGGAGTTCCGATTGTTGCAGCAGAACTAAAAGTCATGTTTTTAAAAACAGCTAAGAAGCGAGAGAGCAATGAAGAAGAGACCAACTCATAAAAAGATTGAAATTGCAAATAAGGAGAGTCAAAAGCGAGATATGCGATAGACCTACTTCAGGGGAGGTGCAAGAAAGATGCATTTTGCAGACAGGCAAACCAAAAATTTGCCTGCTGCCTAAAAAAACAGCAATTGAATTATTTTCTACGTGGTGTTTTGTCAAAACATCACGTTGATATGAGCCCATGCAAGGAAATCTGCATAGAGCTTCGGTCCGGATTGGCTTGAAGGTGGTGGCAGCACTCCCACTGATCCACCCCCTGATGATCAGTAACTGGGAGGCAGTGTGAAATAAGCCTGGCTGTTTGACGGAAGCACAGATGCTTTAAAGGCATCATCCGTTCGAATTATTTCTGTTGTCAATTTTGATTGTTGTTCTTTCATCTTCCACTGTGTTGAGAAATGTTGATCATGGTTTTACTGGCTTGATCAGTCAACCTCAGCAATGGAGCAATTTCACGAAAATGGCAATTTTGGAATCTGGCTGTCAGAATGGGTGAACTAGGTCCGGGTAGTTGCAATTCTGCACAGCTGATGATAACTGTTCAAATAGTGAAGTATTTTTGTGGAGTGAAGTTAAAAATGTGATTTCAATGAGCACAGCAGTTAGCAATTCGCTCTAATATATTGCTCAGTTTAGCTTGTTCTCTGGACATGGCGTTCTCAGATTGTGCAGATCATGTGTAACTCATGATCTGCACATGCAGTGAGAAGTAAAATTTGTAAAAATGTGAAATAATACATAATAGTGGGAATAAAAATGGAGCATTTAAACAGAATTTTGTGGCATATTCGGTTGAGTTGAAACTCTCAGCATTTTTCATGGGGGTGAGCGGTCAAACTGATTTTCACGTTCCGTAATGGATTTTAATCAAATCCAAGGTGTCTCTAAACAACTGAACAATTCTGAAACCTGCTTGGAAAATGTTGTAGAGGCAAAGGAGAGAAAACATAGGAAGGACACTTTGCTAGCTTCCCATGGCAGTTTTAGCACCTTTGGAAAGGGGATGCACTAACTCGCATGCCACTTTTAACACTATTCAGTGCTTTTAAGGTTGACACGAGCTGTCCATGGTGTAAATTTCATTGCCAAAACAATGAAGAAAAAAAACTTGAATGACGCAACACTAGATTGGCAGTGCATCTGAGATAAAAAAAAATGTTAAGCTCGATAAAAAACTGAAAGAGGCAAGTGCAAAGAAGCCCCATGAGTGGAACCCCATTGAAATTAAGTTTTTTTGCAAATTTCTGACCCCACCGCCTAAAATAAGGTTAAGATGAAACCAAATCTGTGCGACACGGCTATTGGTTGGACATTGTGAATCAGTTGTCACCACAGGTGCTCTTCACTATGACTGGTCACTATAAATTTTCTAAAATAGGCATGTGAGAGCTGTGAGCCCATCCGAACTAGGAAATCTCCACTAAACAAAATGTAATTGTGAGTGAATTTGACACCCCTCTTGCAACGAAGGGTGAAGATGAAAGCAAGTGTGAGAATTAATGTAAGCAGTGCAAAAGTAATAAAAAAGAAAACCCAAAATTACGCACACTGAGGAAGGACAATGTGGCATGCTAGGTTGGTGATGGGTGACATCCATAAGTTTGTCCTTGAAACTGTTCTCGGCTGGCAGCTGTTGCTACTAAGATTACCGCTACTCGTGATGACATCGTCGCTGTTGCTGCTGTTTGCAAAAAGCAAATCACTGTGTCCGTTCGAGGGGTTATTATTACTGCTACTGAGAAGGTTAACAAGAGAGCCAGAAAAGGAAAAGACAGGAGCATTGCTAGCAGCGGTGGCAGTAGCAGGAGTCGAAGATCGAGCAGGGATAAGAGGGGCATGAGCAGATGACGTTGAAAAAACACAATCCTCACCGCCGTCCGTTGAAAGAGATATAAGATCCGGTGAGGTGACAACTGGGGAGTGGATGTTTGAAACGACAGTAATGGGCGACGACAACGGAAACATACCTTGCTGCGGCGAAGAATAGGATGAAACAGCTACATTTGAATTGATAAAAATAGAAGGAAACATTTTAAAAAACAACACCAAAAGCAAAGTCGTAAAATACCTGGTTTGCATCCAGGAAATGCCATATTGCAGCACACCAACTGTATTTTGGAGACGTGGAGCCAATTTGGTGTGAAAGACCAGCAAACAAACCCATTCATGAAGCACATTCCCAAAAACGGCAAACAAGCATGAATGGAGAACACTTCAAAATAGCCACCCCCTGGACTGGTCAGGCATTGACCAAGGAAAAATGGGCTCCGAGAGGCGAGAATGT
Organism: Sinentomon sp. SZTP_YWyxl; assembly: GCA_030068105.1. Taxonomy (NCBI): domain Eukaryota; kingdom Metazoa; phylum Arthropoda; class Protura; order Sinentomata; family Sinentomidae; genus Sinentomon; species Sinentomon sp. SZTP_YWyxl. Next base: position 11,146 of record JASGXE010008921.1, read on the forward strand.
TAACAATCATGCAACAACCATAACGAGCAGGCTCTGAAAATATCATGACTGAAAAGTTTGGAATGGAATCCCAAAAATTCAAACCCCACAGCAACAAGAAATGTTCAATTCATGGTGAGAACACTCTCAACCATCTGCATGCAGATATTTATGGATTTGGGGAATGGCATGAATATTTTACTATAACCTGAATGCAAATCAACTAGCAACCTGTCAATAACTCAGGCAAAATCTGCAGAAAGATAGCATAGTCTGCAAAAAATAAAGTATTTTTGTTTAAAAAAAAAAAAAAACGACAAAATAATAACGTGATGGTTACTTTTCGACGTCAGAACATCTATCTTGAGATAAAAATGGACCTTTTAATGCAGCTCAGTTCAGGTGAGGCAAGGAGTCTGAGGTTTTGGCTAAAAAGTGGGAACCGGAAAACTTGAGGAATCCGTACAAACCTTCACAGGTCATTTTACGCTGACATGAAAAATTGCCAGCATTAACAAAAATCCCAAACAGAGGAAAACACACTTTTTCACACAGTCCAAAAAAAAAAAAAAATCCCATGCCGTAAAAATTTTTCTGATCCTGCTCTAAGTTAATAAGCACAAAATTTTATCTGCAAGCTAAATGGGATTGTCTGTTAACTATGGGTTTTGGCTGTAAAATGGGATTGCAATTTCAGGTTTACAACCAACATGCAACAGATTTAAGCAAAAACACACCTCCCTTCAGTTCAGCATGCACAACATGAAAAGTTCATACTTTACAATAGAAATAGGAAATGAAATGTATATATGCCTGCTGTTTCACGACTCTACCTGTCTTCCCAGACGAAAAGCGCATGGCAAATTCTTCTAAAGCACTGTTAGGAATTGAGCTCTCAAGGCTGCCTGGATTAACAGTGTTGTAACAAACATTAGGTGCTGAAGTGGACCTTTCACGCTGCCCCAACGGCGGTGGGTGCCGCCTTGGTATCGGCTGAGCAGCATTTGGTGGATAGATGCCAACATTTACTCCAACTTGGGGCGGTGATATTGGCCGGTGGTTGTTGCCAAATGCACCGCTCGAAACACCTGCCGGTGCTTCCTGGCCATAGGCCAGTAAGCTGAAAGACAAGAAAACTAGTTTTCAACAAAATGACAATTTATTAAACACTGGGCCAACACAGTTCAAAAGAAACAGTGGTACCTTTTCTCGACAGAATCCCAGCCCAGAGACGAAAATCATGCAACGGTGAGGAATGGTTTTTTTGCACATTTTACATGGGAATGAATAATTTTTGTTTCTCTTCCACGGCAGAAAAGCAGAAATGAAAACCAATGCCTTGCCACAGACGATAACACATTTGCCTACTGTATTTGCTGGGGAGTCCGATTAAGATGCTCCCATGTCACTTTCTGTAGTAGATATAAAAACTGCTAGTTTCTCATTCAGAAATGCATGCTCCTTCCGGTTTTTCGACCATCCGATGACAATTGTCGCGCTCAAACGCTAGCCGACATGACAATAATTGTCATCACTGCTTCCTTTTGCCTTACTTTCTCATACAAGAAGTACATTTTTCTTTCTTGGAAATGTGTGTATTTTATTCTGAGCACTGGATATCCACCTGGTCAAATGAGCAGGTCTCAAACCATTGGTTATGCTGAACAGAAGCTTTTGTGTGCCAATTACCAAAAAATGAAACAAGGATGTGGGAATGCATTCATTGGGGAGTGTAGAGTTTCACTGAAAATGAAAGCAAGAAAAATGGGACATGCTAATTACACTAGGAAATATAATAAAATGTTGTATAAACAACTAACAACCAAGTCCGTTTGTTCGTTAAAATGCATAGAAATGTGACCGATTCGCTCCTGATTTGCAGAGCTTCTCCAACAGAACAATCACCCATCCGAAACCCACCAATAGCTTAGCCCCTCCCCCTTCCACTGTCCCCACATGCACATCAACCAGCACCAACCAACTGCTCAGCATTCCACAACATCGGTCTCAGCTCAACTCGAAATCACTCACTCCTTATTCGTAGAGCTTCTCCAACATAACAACCGACCATCTTAAACCCACCACATCGCTTAGCCCCCCCTCATTCCACTTCCACTGCTCCCACACGCACCTCAGCCACCACCAACCAACTGCTCCACATTCCACAACATCGGTGTCACCTCAACTCGAAATCAGATACCAGTCATTCCTCAATGTTTGCCCGAAGATGCGCCATGAAGCAGGAGCAAAATGTCGTTTCTATGCATTTCAATGAAGGAACGGATTTGGCTATTGATTGCATGACTGAATTCAAATTCTAGGCACCATGGATAATTTCTCAAGAAGAATTTATTCCTCCAAGAATTTCATACCAATTCTTTCCCATTTTTCTGGTCATTGCTGATGGATTTCATAAATTTTTGGCCAATTCCATAATGAACTTTCATCTACCTATCCTATTCCGTTAGAAACTCAAAAACGATCTTAAAGCACAAAAGGGCCATCGTCAGATCACCAGATCGACAGTCAGCTAAAGGTTAACAGATTGCAGTTTTGGTGACTCCTAAAAAGAAATTCACTTTATTGAAACTTGTGAAAAATACAGATCTTTGAAAAACACACATGCAGGAAGTTTCCAAGAAAAATATGCGGAAGGGAAGACATAAAATATGGCCTCGCTAACCATTTGTAATAAGTGTTTTGCATTCGGACTTGCTGGCACAAGGCAGGAACACCAGCCGCACACCTCTGATGAAAACGATAACCACACGTTCTACAGTAAAAGCCTTGAAACAGAAGCCGATGGCAGCATTCACAAAATGCCAGTGAAAAGAATGTTTTCCGCACCTGGCGAAGATAAAAAAAAATATAGCTATGAAAGATAACAAGGGATGCCTCCTGCATCAGATTTAAATTATTGATGACAAAATCTAGGTGAAATTGGAACAATGAACAACACTGCAACAAACTTTGGTGCAATCCCACAATCTCTGCTTCTGACACTGCCTCACCAGAATATAAATTTTCTGTCATCAGAATGACAGCATCCTGTGCATGAGAAAATTATATATGGTTAGATTTTTAAGCTCTCATGATAACATAAACATGCTGTCAAATCATTAAAAAATTGACAACTGGGTTACACAAGTAGTCTCCCATTCAAGAACAATTCGGAGTAACGTAGCTTAACTGGTAACTTAGCTTAACCGGTCAAGCCCGATTGCCGTACGGTGTACGCGCGTTTAAAGCTGTTGCGATTTTCCGACTGCCGTACGGTGTACGCGCATGTAAAGCTGCTGCGATTTTCCGACTGCCATATGCCGTACGGACGCAATTCCCATGTAATTAAATGGGTTTTCTGCTGCAAATCCGGCAAATCGCGTCGGCTAAAATTTTCACAGTCAGAAAGAGGAATGAACAGCGATCTAGCAGACGTTTATTCCACCAAAATCGGTCCAACCATTTTAAATTGGCGCAATTTTCAAATTTCACGGTTTTTTTTTCTTTAGTTCCTGTTGAAGGCACCTTTTTTTGCGATCGTGCGACATCTGCCGCCTGCCGAAAGTCGAATTTTCGGAAAGCCGAAAGACGTGCGATTTAGCAGACGCTTATTTCACGTGATTTGCTGCATAAGTAAGGTCAACCGGGGTAAGTGTGAATTTGGGGTAACTGTGAAAATGTGAGATTGCTGGACTGTTTTTGAAATGAATAACATTTTATCTATTGCACTGAATTTTTGTTGAGATAACACAGATTTGAAAGAAGTTTGGGTTGATTTGCAATAAAACTACTGCTTAAAATTAGAAATCTGCTGAATTGGAATTTTAACTTGATGGCGTCAAGTTATTTTAAAGCCTGAAAATTTTTCACACTTCCCCCATGCTTGCATAATGTTGCGAGTCAAAGGTTTCACAATTCCCCCGATCACATTCACAGTTCCCCCGTTCAGGGTAATTGTGAAAATATCTGGAATTAAAAAAGAAAACAGCTCCAGTGAAAAGAATATCTCCAACAAAGCCAGTTAATGTGACATCTCAAGTTACATTACACTATAATGAAGTCATAGAAGTATCACACCATTGAAGGGAGTCTTGCATATTTTCTTTAGATGGCTTTACACAGGGCAACCTTCAAAATATTTTCACACTTACCCCGGTTGACCTTACCTAAAGTTGAGAAATGGCGTCGTATTGAAATTTCCTGTTTTTTTTTCAGTTTTTGCTCAATTTTGGTGCGGTTTTCAGTAGTGTGGGTGTTTTGGCCAGTTTTTTTTTGTGCAAAGGTGTTTTTATTGGTTGAAAACATTAAAATATGGGTGATTTTATTGGCACAGAGCAGAAATCTGGCTTGTTTGAGCGGGAAATGCATGTACTTCTGCTTTTTCCATTTTTCGAAAATCCTGCAAAATTACTAATTCCTGCGGTGGCGACACTGTGTTGCCGAAAATTGCGAAATACCATTGTAAATCCCGAATACGTAATTCAGGGCTTGAGGGGTTAACTTCGATGAACAGATTGACAGGAAGCAGCTCATTCAGCTCTGTCCGTGTGACTGTCGCCGACAAATAGTGGTCGGTTATTTGCAGGGTTCACTACATAGATTATTCAATGTTCTTGTTCCATAATTCAAATCCAGCAAATTTCATCCTCTTTTGGAGAATAGGTATGTTGATCTTTTGGGGCAGACTTCACTTACAGAAATAAGAAAGATAAAACTTACAAAATTATGAGAAATACTGGTTGTGATTGGGCACTTTTCCAGAACCTCCACGGTAATCTCGTCCCCTTCCAGCAGTGAAATATCACGGTCCCACGGAACAAACACTTTAGGATCACCCATTTTGTACACAATACACATTTCACAGGTCAGCTTTCTGAGCTTCATTGCTTTCATTAAAGCATCTCTCACAGAGAGACCAGGTTTCACCTGAACTGAGGTCCTTTGTTGATTTGGCAGATATGCCCGGATAACAGACCTTAGCGGGGAGTGTGGGGTCAAATGAGGAGAACTACCATCATCACCAGATGTTCCTGTTATAAAGGTAAAGAAAAAAATACAAAAGTCACCAACCGCTAGGTCGTATTCTTTCCAGGAAAATATCCTGAAATCAGCACAACATATACAATAGCCTATTTAGGCCTATCTTATAAAATCTGGCATTTGCAACAGTAATTAATAGAAATTATCTCAGCAGAACTTCTTCACAGTACTTTTGTCGGCATTGAAACATGCTTCTACTAAGTCAAGGTGATTGTCGATGTCAATGGAATCTGCGAAGGCCATCCCCCTTCCCTGACCTTCACGGTTGGCCAGTGCAACCTCAT
>JASGXE010008922.1:0-16821 GCA_030068105.1 Sinentomon sp. SZTP_YWyxl
AGAAAGATGGTTTTCTGGACACCCAGTTTGGACTTTGGCTCAAAATAAAGTGTGAAAAATACGCGCATCCGGTGACAGTTGATAGCTGACAGCGCAGCCCACCAGTGATCTCATTCCATCCGCATCTACAGGGTTATCCCACTCAAAAGAGGCCCCTCATGTTTGTTGCTGGTTCATTTGCTTCTTTTTTTACATAGGTCCCCAACTTTGCTTGGGCAATTATCGCAGATTTGGTCATTGCTTGACATGTTGTTCACTGTTGCATGGTGTTCAAAGTCCGGTCGAATCAGTGCTGTTTGGTCAGTCATCGGACTGATTTTTGGGGTTGCCCCAGTTGCAGTTGCGGACATGCACGACCCCCTCCTGGCGATGGGGCCTTCCGCATCCGTTTCACATGTCACCACTACTGTTTGGCACCATTTCACCACCATCTTTTGGAACTAGAGCTTTTCGCCAGCAGGAGTGCCAAACTGTTGTTCGAAGACTTGTCCACTCCGCAAGCACACGACCGCAGTTTCACGAAGATCTCCACCACAAAAATGTATTCAGCAATGCTAAATGGCAAAATGTTCACCATGTCAAGCGCAAACTTGGCCTTCAAACCAGCCCACGCAATCCTGGACCTACAAAAAAAAAAAAAAAAAGCAAGCACATAAAAGTACCAGACCAGGGGCAACTTTCAAGTGGGATAAATCTGTACTTTATCGCATGAATGAACACAGAAGAAAAAAGGGGAGAAAGAAACAGGCATGGACCACCTGTGGAGATTGGTAAAGTTTTTTTAAGATTACAGGGCCGCTTCCCCTTTTGTCCATTTCAACCTGTGAGATCGATGGCATTACCTATAGACCTATGGATCGATAGCATTACCTATAGGCCTATGCGAATCGGTGGACGGTGGCATGTGCAGACAAAATATGTGTGCCTGTCTACTCTGCAGAGAGGAGAGTTTCTTTCATCTTACAGTAGCCAACATGACCTGTCGCACTCGGTTGGTGGTCCTTTGTTGTTTGCCTGATATCCGCACCACACAACAGGTGGTCTTGGCTGTTTGCCAGCGCTGGGTGTTGACTGAGTGGTGGGGAGTGTGGAAAAACACTTCACAAACAAAATACATTCAGCTCCGCACTGTGGGGGCCCTGGAATTGATGACAAAGTGGCGCTGCGGGAGCACAAATTAAATGACCCTCAATTTGAATCCTCTGTATAAAAGATGCAACGATTTTGATGCCAAAAATGAATTCCTGAGAAAAAACTGAATGAAAAACATGCGCCACACACATCATTTGGACAGAGGAAACAGGATAAAAGATGCTGCAAAGAATTGTGCAACCGGTTCGCGAACCGGTATCTGGTTGACAACCGGTTCAGATCCGGGTCCAAAATCCAACCGGTTCCAGATACCGGTCCAACCGGTCCAGGACCGGTTCGATCCCTAAACACAAACGTATATCACCACATTTCATATCAGAAAGCAATTTTCCACACATTTCACACACAATTAAAAAAAAATGTTTCTTTTGCCACTTTAGTCGCTACTCGATCGAAACATAGATGGCAAACTGACTTTGTAGTTGCAATTTTATTGTTGCGAAGGTCACAAAAGAAAAGAATGCACTACATTTGCAACCTTGACCTTACGTTTTAAGTGGCACTCTGCTTTCTAGCACATGCAGGCCAGACACAATGTGTGCCATGGGCCTCGCAAGTCCAGAGAGCCATATGGGGCAATTTCCTCCTGTTCTGCTGCATGTCTGGTCTTTGTGCTGGAATAGCAGGGTGCAATGGCGGCGCTCTGGTTTTGCATCTGGTTTGTGCAATGCATCCATATGGGTGCCATTATATGGCACTCAGGATTGGTGGAAGAGGTTGAGACTTCATTTCAGCCTTGTGGCAGAGAGGAGCGTTAGAAGCAGTATTCAAACACTTTGTTTCTTGCACAATTTTGGTGATTTTAAAAAGTTGCATCCTGCATTTAGCGAAACTCTCTTTTCGGCACAGACACGAAAGAATTTCTGATGTTTCATTTGCTGGCTGAAAATTGCAATGAAAGTAAACTCATGCAAATCAATCATTCATTTTTTACAGGAACACACAAAGGAAGGAAAAAATAATTTAAAAAAAAAACTCCCGTGTTTAACTGAGTTTAACATGATTCGAAAACACTGGAAAAGTTGCTGAAAAGTGACAAACAAATTATTCAACCAATCTACACTGCAAAAATTAAAAAAAAAAACCACGAAAATCAAGGAGAGGACTGTCTAGTGAAAGATGGACACAGAAGTTGGTTGCAGGGAAAATGCAAGAACAGGGTTAAATTATTTTATGCCGGATTTATGTTATAATTGAATAGAATAGTTAATCAATCCGCCAAGAAAACCAATTAGTTTTCGCACTACATGACAATCTTTCAGCATCTGCAAAGTTCAGCAGCATTTCTGGCAGCCGTTAAAAAAGAAACAAAAAATAAAAACAAAATATTCAATGAAAAACCAAACACAAGCAGTTCCGATTAAAGCCCTGTTATTCCCATTCTTTTGCAGATGGATTGGAAAAGAAATAAATAACTGTAAACAAGGAGCAAGGAATGACACTTACTCAAAGGCCTAAGCTGAAAATCATTTTGCTATTTCAAAGTGCAAACTGAAATGGAAGTCAATCGGCAATATTCCCCATTGCAACTCATCCTCAGGTTCAACTCAACAGAGCAAATTCAACAGATGGACGCATTTATTCAATGCAAGCAATGGAAAAGGAACAAGCGTTGTGCACAGAAATGAAATTTTCGCAACACAAATCTATCCATTGAATTGACTATTGAGTTGAATCTAAGGGTGAGTTGCAATGGGGAATACGGCGGGAGGGTTAAGCAAGCCATGGACAGAATTAAGGTGAACCCAAAATAGCAAAAAATAAAAAATAGCGATCCTGACGAGTGACTGCACTTTGGACACCAACGAACCAGTGGTCACAGAAGCAAAAATAACAGCACCATGGGCACAGTCCTGCAATTAGTTAAAGTAGGGCCCGAGCAAAATTCTGGAAAAACACAGTGAAAGAGGTGAGACGATGAAGAAAAACAACACAATGAGAAATTGGAATCGTCACAAAAACAAGGGTTAGAAAACCAAACAGTTGCATGTTACAGGGTGAAACAGAAAGAACTCAGAAGATAGAAGAAGTAACCAACCAGGTGAAGAAGGTTTGAATGCTGAAGAGAGAAGAGTTCGAAAGATGTCAGACGGAGGAAGAAGAATGAACAGAAGAGGGATGGAGAAGGAGAGTGGGGGAGAGGGACACAATGATCAATTACGCCAAAGAAAAAGTAAATTCACAGAAGAGCCAAAACATTAAATAAAAATGTCCAAAAAAAAATGACGAAATAAATTGTGTCTGCTGCAGAAATGCTGCGGAACTCTGCAGTTTATCACAGAATGAAGGAAGCAGGCAAGAACATATTAAATTAATTGAGATTATGGCTCCACAAAAAAAAAAAAAGAAAGAAAAAAGAGAGAAATAGAAACTGTGAATAAAGCGGCAAAAAAGGGGAGGACGGACGGAATATCTATTGGTCTGCACAGCAACATGTGCGCATAATTAAAATGGCTAGTCCCCAAATGCAGCTTGTCGCACCGACAAATAGTGGCAATTTATCTGTCGAAAAGAGAAAAATAACAAAGGCCTAATTTTGAAGCTGCCATAATCGGCCGATTTCCAAAACGAAGATTAATCGGCAGATTGATGAGTGGTGATCTGGTTCTGGTTGACCACAAACATGATCACATCGAAACTGTGAATGACAAGGTCAACCATATCACCACTTGTTGATCCCCGGATCACGGCGATCTGCCGATTAATCACCTTCGTTTTGGAAATCGGCCGAATATGGTTTTTCACCTGGGGATGATATGTCATGTATTTCAAAATTAGGTCGAATCACAATGAGTCAGATTCCATCAATTCTTGTGTCATCCAAGGCTTATGGAAGTCAAATTCCTTAAAAAAACTGGGACCACAAGGTCTTGCCAGATTGCATTTATCTACACGTAAAAAACAATTGCCACAACTGCAAATATTTTTCGCATGTCACCCAATTAAGAAGATACCAACTGGCTGACACACCCACGTGGAATAACCTCAAATGGTTGAGAATCCTTTTCCACAAATTGACAAACTTCAAACACAAACACCTATCAAGGCAATTCTTAATTATTCTCTATCACAGCCCAGAAAATCAGGGACTACTCATCGAAGATTACTTTGCTCAACAGGCTATTTATCAAAATAGAATGACAGTTACACTGTAATGAGTGTGCGATAATCACTATGCATGAGATTGATGCGATAATCAGTATGCAAATTCTGCGGTAATAACAAGGGAGAATGTGATGTCAGAAAAGTGATTTTCGAAGTTTTTTTTTCTGTTTTGCAGTAAAGTTCTGACACATTAATGAGCACATCGTGTTTCACAAACAACAAATGAGCGCATCCAAATGCCGACACTTATTGATGATGTACTGCACTCATTTATTTTCTTGACATCACGTTTTGCCAAATTTTGACTCATCACCTTCTGCCTTGCAAGCACAGAACTGATTGCCAGATATCAAACACAATCAACCCAGTTTCAGAGACAGAAGGAAGGGCGAAAACTTCGGAGGGTTGTCCCGACGAGACTGCGCTTCCCACGGGAGTTTGGACAAGTTTGAAGATTTCCATTCCACTTCAGGACAGCCAATGCAAGTGAATCCACTCCCCCCACCCTGTGCTGTTGGAATACAATGAGGACCTGCCGTGCCGCAGCCACCAAACTCTGTCAACTTCTGACCAGTTGCCTCCGAAGACGGAAGAGCGATGGTCTCACAAAGTAAGCGAGATTCAATCCAAATGGAGTAGAAAGCATGAAAAACACCTTTTAAGGTTTCATTTGTGAAGTGCCTATTTCTTGCAGATAAACATGAAACAAGAATATTCGCAATGTGCCAGGGAGTCATTGCAGAAGAGAGCTTGCAAACAGACACGAGTAATTGAAGGCTGATAAGTGACAACAATACGCAAACACCGGTCTCACAAATCAAAAATAGGCCACTTCGTGACAAAGCAAAAAAAAGGAAAAGTTTAATGAAATGGGTGGCAAATAAACCAAATGAAATGAAACCACTCACATCCTTCACCTGATTCGAGTCTCTGTTTCAATTCCTTCATCTGAATATCTTTCCTCGAGACGTCCTTATTGATACAATCCAATCTTTGCTTGAAGTCCCTCACCTCTCTGCAAGAGAACAGCAAAATAATTGAGATTATTTATTGCTTTGGAAGATTATGAAAAAGTCTCGTGGCAACAGGCCAATGCGTCCGTCAACAGAGGTGCAGTGTTTGTGACGTAATTAATCTACCTAAAATAAATGTAATTATTTGTTATTCTTGAGATTGATTGTAGCAGAAATGTAGGATCCCAAAAGGTTCCAATCCTACACTGTTATTCAGCGCTCGTTCAATCTGACATTTTTATTTCCACTGCCTCCATAAGAGTAAAAAAGAAAGTGCTTTGGAAGCGACAAAAGATAGGAAACAATGTCGCACAATTCTTTTTGATTGGGCTTCCTCTTTGCACGCATTCTGATAACCTTGCACATCAACTTTTTTGACTAATTTTTTTATTTTTAAATTTTGCAGGTTAAAAGAGCATAAAAATAACAAAGGTTGACATGTATTAACACGTTCATTTGTGTACCTTACACACAAGTGCGAAAAAAAGCCTCCGGCAAAAACGCATCACCTTCAATTCGTCTGGCAGAATCGTGCCATGCTTTGCCCTGTGGAAGAGATGCAAATGTTTGTATCGTAAATGCGAAAAAACGCAATTGAGTTGCAAATAATCGGCCGCATCTTGAAAAGGACATACGAGTAAGTGGGGTTAACCCTTAAAAGCCCATGGTCCAATGGACCACCTATTTTTTTTTACATTTTCATCAATAACATTTTTTGCAGCCATGATCCAGGCAAATCCCTCCAGGTATGCTCCTTCTAGACCACTTCTGAACTAGCCACATGAGGGGGAGGGGACTCCTCAAGGGGTTGAGGAGATAAGGGTCTGGTGGTCTGTTGGACGACCCGTTGGGCTTATATGATGCCTGGTAATTATACCTGCCCAAGGTGTGGTCCAGCAGACCACATCCCTTAAATCAGTGAATATCAGTTGTCTGTGCCTATGTGTGCGTGTCGTAGTCATCTGAAACCCTCATCTCTTCAATCCGTGGTTCAATGAGCCACCATTTCTCAGAGATATGATGTGTGGTCCAATGGACCACACGTTGGGCCTATATGGTGTGATTTCCGTGTAAATGGGCCCATTTGGTATATATGGGCCTATTATGTGACACATTGGCCAATGTGATACTTTGGCAGCTGATTTCAAGCCAAACAGTTCTATATTGAATGGCAATGCATCAAAATTGTGCTTGTTATACTTGAAATCTTATAGTTATATTTTAGAGAAATCTCGCCATTTGCCACAAATGGTGGTCCAACGGACCACAGGTTGGGCAATTTGGCTTTTTTTTTTTTTTTTTGAAAAGCAAGTTTTGTATGCAAAGTAAAAAATTAATAAAAAATGCAATAAATACCTTTTTCAGGACAGTGACGCACGTTTAAATCAATGTAGTATGATACCTAACTTGTAAGGCTTTGCAGTGAGTTTCACAAAACAACATTACGGATTTACGAATACATTTTTCTTAAATGTAAGGCCAGCTGAAAAATGTTAAAAAGAGCACATATTGCAAATTGTTTTAGACATATTATATTCCTACTTGTTCACAATATCCATTGCATCAACTTGACATGAATAAAGTCACCAAATATTCGAAATTGTGCATTTTAATAACTCGATAAGCTAACCCTTGAAATTTCGTAAAAAACTGGACTTTTTTTCTATCGGACAGCAAAACGGGCCTCACAAACCTGCATATAAGGACATAAAAATTTTCAGGGACCTAAAAAACTTCAAAAAATCACCTGAAAATCTCAGTTGTGCCAAATCTCAGTGGAAAATGCCTGTGGTCCAACAGACCACAACTTGGGCTTTTACAGTGGCCAAACCATGTTGGGCTTTTAAGGGTTAAGACGCATAAGAACGGCTAGACTTTTTTAGTGCGACTAAAAACCCACGCCAGAACACGACATATTTTTCGCATCAGATTTTTTCAGATCGTCTGTCCAAAGCAGATTTGCAGTAGCAACAATGGGCAATGATCAATGCTCCAATGTTCTCCTTTGCCCATTGTTACAAGTGACAATCTGTTTTAGGTAGATTCAATGATCTGAAAACATTTGGTGCAAAAAATCTCGTCTATTCTGAATTTCTGATGCAGGTGTTTTGGTAAGTACCTACCACTAAAACGTCTGGTCGTTCTGGTGTGGCTTTCACACCTGGCAGTCACATCACGTGAAAATAATTTTGGAATTTTCGGTGATTCCCACAAACCACGGTAAAACAAGTCGGAAAAGCAGAGCAGCAAAGCAAGGAAGTATTAAAAGACATCCTACTTTTGTGCAGCAAGTAATTCCGTCCTAGTTCGGCTGAGCTCTTCGCTGATAGCCTGCTTAGCTTGTATTTCACTTTGAAGACTGCTCTGCAAGTTGAGCAGCTCCATTTTATCAAGCTTCTGCGAACGACGATTCTTCCAACTCTTGTCCTGAAAGAGTAAGAGAGAAAACAACATAAAAATTGTCTGAAAAGTGCAGCAGAAGGCATTGTGTGACAGTGGGTGGGTGCTGAAACTTTCAGCACTTTTCTACTTCCGAAATGTATTGCACCCAGGCACAAAATGAGCCAGTACTCCTCGTCCAATCGGTTGAGGGAGGCGGGGTCAAAATTGCGCCATGCTAACCAATCTTAGACGTCGAAAGGAGTTTGAAGGATGTAACCAGCCGATTGTTCTCCTCTCGTCAGGAGAGTGCAAAAGCACAGCATGATCCATGCACTTGTTCTGGAGTACCTACTGAACTGTGATCCAAACAGGGTGTTGATTGGTGTCAAAGAAAAAATAGGAGGAAAAAGAAACTAGGTGGCATTTACAACAAAAAACAGGAGGGATTTTTCATAATTTTCCACAACAAATAGGCAGTATTCTAAGCATCGTTGTAATGTGGCGAGTTAAATTTTTCCACAATTCCACAGGACTCGTTAAAACTAGGAATTACAGGAGACATCCCAAATTAATGGGAAAATAGGAGGATCGACAGATGACAACCAATCATAAGGACAGGACAGAAGTGAGATGATTGTTAGCCTACGGGATAGAGTTGCCCACGTGTTGCACTACAGGGATGGTTCTCGGATTGGGATGATCTCTCTTCTGGCATGAGAGGGTAAAGGACGGTCGACCAAAGGGCAACTGTTTTTGAAGAAAATGAGAGTATGAGTGAGAATTGACTGTTTTTGTATTGGGATTTGTCAAGTTTGTGAAATTAAAAAGCAAAAAAATGCTCACCAGAAACTACACAGAAAGTTCAACAAAACAGCTACACAATGACTTACAGAGACAGGTGTTGACGTGACACTGGAGTGCTTTAGATAATCCAGTTCGTCAGTCATTTTTGATGCTAAAGCCTGCAGGTAACTTCTGCTTTCCTTCTCATCATTCACCCTGTACAAATGCATCACGAAAGAATATCAATAATTGAAGCCATGCAGACAGTAAAGTAAGGCCGGATCTATTGACACCTTCATAGCATTCTCATACAATCTCAGAAAAAAAAGAAATGTCGGATACTTGGCTGGATCAATTGCAAAATTTAGGAATCAAAATTCTTGTTGATGTCTCAATTCCCAATTTTGAAAATGTTTAAAAAATGAGGGGGAAATTGTGCAGGAAAATAATTTTCAAAGCAAAGTCTTGCATTTCCTGCAAACAAGAGAAATTATTAAAGAACCAAATGGACAAGGCAAATACCCTAACAACGTGAGACACGGTCACTGGTAAACCACCTTCTGGAAAAAATGAAAAAAAAACTTGACCGCGGTCTTTATTCTTTATTCTGTTGTAAAATTGTAAAATGCAACTGGACATTTCATTGCAGTTTCCTATCGTGGATGGCTGCACAACAAGATTGTGTTCAGCTGTGAGGTCACATTGGATTTCATGCAGCACGATCCACTTTACGTAGTCCACATACTACCTTTTTTCATGGGAAGAAGTTGTCGATAGGTCTACTAACTCATAGAAAGTTGTAATTCACTACTCTCAAAGTAATCATTACACCCAAATCTGTATCCCAGGTATTTTCACCAGTACTGCAATGCAATAGGGAGGACAATTTTAAAGAAAACAGCTGTCCAGTTAGCTGTAGAAACACAGCTCCTACAAAACTGACCAACTGATAATTTCGTTGATCTGTGCTTCCCACTGTGATATGGTTTCTTTCTTCTCCTTCAGGTCTTCAAACTCCATTTCCAGCTGCCTCTTCTCCGATTGGAGTCTTGATATGGTCTTCGATGACTAAGCAGAAAAAAAGAGAAAAAGAGAAGGTTCTGTAAACAGGAAAGAAAGATCGTGAACATGATCCAGGCAGGAATTCGACGTTTTCCACAACATAACTGTTGAAACTCGTCCACATTCTGTTCTGGCAATTCACAGGTCACATCCTCAGTGAGAGGCTGTTCTGAGGATGGGGTAAAGATCAACCTGTCGTCTGGGTATGTATGAGATTCTACCGGTGCAAACACAAAAATGCTAACTTCTCCCAGTATGAGCAATCTGAAGGAAGGAACACCGTGTATTGTTCAAATTAAGAGTGTATTTTGCCCAGGGATGAGATGTGACCAGCATGGCACAGAATGAACACGGCCAGAGACGAGCTGGAAATGCTCTCCAGATTATCTTCAAAAGGTGGCTCGGAGATGGTAACAAGATGGCCCAGGCCAGGCAGGCCTGCAACAGAAATCTTTCCATTACCTCTGGATTCCATCACCAATTACCGTTACCATCTGGATTTGAGTGTTTAGATTAGCGGTCAACGTGCATACAAATCAGGCAATCTCTTTGCGTGGAGGTAGGCAAAACAGCCGGGCATAATATGATAGGTGAATGCCGTCGCAATCGAGACCCTGCACATTTTTTTAATCCTTATTCTGAAAAAAGGACTGAGCTCGATGAAAATGTGTCGTTTTCAAAACTTTCCAGCACTTTTTCAAAATTTTGGCAGCCTCGATTTATTTTCACAAATTACCTAAAGTACTCAGCTCTTTGTGAGTGGCAAGGTTCAGTTGAACAATTCTGCTTTGTGGCGGTCGAGTGCTTTCATCACATCAGCATTAAATCTTCACAAAATCAAGGCCGTGATAATCACATTCCACTGAATCATCGGGATGCCGACCACAGAGCAGGTAACAATTATCCGTTATGAGATACCTAATTTGTCAAAATGACCTCGCAAACACAAATCTAGTCCCACCTGATCGAAATCCATCATCAGTTTCTGATTGTCATCTATGAGAAGCATCTTCTCCCGTTCGTGGGCCCTTCTCAAATTCGATACCCTCTCTTCAACTTCGGTCATGCTCTCCAAGCTCAGCTGTTCAAATTTGTCCTTCAAGAATGCTATCTCCTTCTGAAGCATCTCCTTCGAACATTCAGTTTCACGTAACTGATTTCCAAGGGACTCAACTTCCAGGGCCAGTTTGGCTGTTTGCTGGCTGACACTTTCACGGTCATCGTCCACACGAAATCTGGGGGGAAATTGCAAAAATATTTTGTCAAGCAAATCGAGTTCAACCACCAATAGTAACCTTCACATTTTAAATGTGGTGTACAAAAATTTAGTTTTTTGATACGAGTCCACGATAAAGTTGAGGTTCCTCGCCAAATTATGGTCTTTGTTGAAAAAAATCCATCGAAAAATGGCTGCTCAGCATTCACTTACGTATATGCGAACGTCTGACAAATTTTGCTAGAAAATGATTTTTCAAACGTGAATATTGCAAAACTCAGGAATTTATGGTGCTGCTAACCTGAAATTTTTACCAGACTGCCTCATGCATGCACCAAAATTCCGAACCTCAGACATGTGTCCAGTGCAATTTTGTTACGAACCGTTCCACAAAATCTGCAGCAGATTTTTTGCTTCTTTTTGATTCGTACAAATTAAAATGGTATGAAGAAGGTCTTCTAGGTGAGCAAAAACTTCACTGTTGACGTTTTACTTTGAATTTGTGATTGTGAAGTTGCAGTGACCATTGTGCTTGATATAGCCCCATGCCAGCATGGGCGAAATGTCACCATTTTCAATCTCCACCGACATTTGTTGCATTGTAGTTATCCAGGAACGAAGATTGTTCAAAAATAAAACCTGCTATGAGAGTAATACAGTGCCAGCTAAAGATCGGAATGGGGAAGAAAGGATGCCAGCGGTGTGAAACAACTCGCGAGGAGTAAATTGAACTCACTTTGCCAGTTCCTGACCACTTCCGTTCTGCACGTCATCTCCTTTGACGCTCCCTCTCCGCTTCACTTCCATCTCCACCTGCTTGCAATACTCCTCACACCTCTCCCTCACCTTCCTCTCTTTCTGCACTTCTGTTTCAACCTCCTCTACACGTGCCTCGAGATCCCTCCTCAACTTCTCAGATTTCCTGATGTCCTGTCGAAACACATCTATCTTCTGCATGGCAACTTCTAGCTCCTCCTCTTTGTCTCGAACCTGTCGAGACAGCTTCTGTTTTTGTTGTCGCAGTTCGGAGAGTCTGTAGATATCACCAAAAGAAAATCATCCATCAATAAGGTGGGGAAAATCATCACCCAACTCCGCAAACGTTTTTTTTTCTTGCCGGATTTTTTTGGAAATTTTGAATTTGACATTTTGCAGGTGAAAAGAGCATGTGTTTTCCATGCCTGTGTAAGGCATGGAAAAAATTTCACCTGCAAATTGGATTTACAAGCAAAAATAGGTGCAAAAATAGCCTCAGAGGAAAATGCATCTCCTCCCAGACCATTTGGTAGAATGGATCCATAATATTTCACCCTGTGGAAGAGAATTATACCTTGTCCACAACATAATAGAGCCACTTTTGCTAATTTGTGCCTGGATTTTAATTTATCGCAGCATATGCATAACCATCCTGATAGACGCCTGATATTTAGCTGCTTTTTTGCATTTTCAAGCCAATTAAAACAAAAGCAGAGTTTTCTAAAAGCAGTTTTTAAAATCAAAACCAAAAAACTCTCAAAAATGTTGAAAAATTTGAACCTTTTTTATTGATAACAATTCCACATTAATTGTCTTGGTGTGATGCACCACACGCTGTTTAAAACTTGCTGGTTAGGTTACAGATTGATCAACTTCCAATTTTGGGACATGTAACAGCCCAATTGTGTTACATGCACAGAAAAGCCACAAAATTGGTAACTGGATAGGAGGATATGAAAATAGTCAGTGGATCGAAAAAGTTTCCTGGCTTTGCAAATTTGTGGTGCAATGTACCACACAATGGCTATCTCAGGGCCAACAAGTCTAGTTTATTCGCCAGTTTTAAAATTTTTAACAAAAAATAATTATACAAAAATAACAAAAAATATTCAAAAATACCAAGTTTGGTGCTGGTGACTGCATGTTTCTGAAAACCGATCTTGCACACAAAAGCTTTTCAGCTGTGCCAAAACGAGATCCCTCTCAAATTGTGTCTGGCGCCACGATCCGTTATAAGTAGTTACCTGATTTAAGTCGAAATGTCGTCAGAAAAATCGTGACATCAATCCTAAAATGGCCTTAAATTAGGTAACTACTTACAGTGAGATCCCTCTCACTCCCTCAACCAATTTTATTGTGGCATTTGGTCCACAGCAAGCAACCCTTTAGTCAACACTACTTGTTACTAATTTTGGAGTGTTCAACCACCACACCCAAACAAATCAATCAACACCAACAAAGCAACATGTGCCCGTACTAATCAACAGTCACAAATTTCAGAGCATTCACTCGCCGCACCCACACGAATCAACACTCATCATCCCAAATAAAAATCAACACTTACTTGTCACTGATTTCCGAGTATTCAGTCATAGCCAACTTCCTTTGAGCAAGGGCATCATTCAAATCTTTGCTTTGCTGTTCCAGCTTTTCTTGCGACTCAAGAAGCTCCTAGAATAGAGAACAATGAATCGAAGTTCAACTGAAGTGGACAGACAAAGACAGCAGAAGCTTTTAAAATCCAACAATTATTGAACTTGAGGGCAATGAGATGGAATTCAAGCTTCAGAATATCATCATTCATCTGCATGATTTAAAAACAGATTCAATAGACTTGCCTAAATGTCGCTATCGGTGCGCCAAAATGGAGAAAATTGTATTTAGGTCATTTTTAGGGTGAACAGGTGTTCGCCCCTTTTGACACTCCAGCTACCAATGTGATTTTTTGACAAAACAAACAAATTTTTCAGACAAAACGTTTGCGATTTTTACCAATGGTTCTGCGGTCTATTCTGAGTTCTATTTCACTAAAGATTCTTCCACTCTTGAACTAAAGGTTCCGCTTTACTAAACGTGTCCTAGGTTGTTTTTCAAATGTTCTGTTTCACTAAAGGTTCTGTCATGTGATGTATTTCACATAGGGAGGTTCTTATCTGTCACTGTGACACTTTACTCTTAATATTAAGTATTTGTAATGAAAGGTGGTTTTCTTTATTTTTTTTTTCAAAAATGGAATCACAGCTTCAACCTGTCTCCAAATGACGCAAACTTTCAGGATTGGGATTGATTAGAGAAATGAAGGCAGGACCCCCCCACCCCCACAATTTTTAGATTACAAGAGCTGGCAGCGCGCCTTTCACACACAGGGTTGCCACTCAAAATCCAAAGTAGAATTCCCTTGATTTTCCAGGTCCCTACCGATCTGGGCTAAGCACAGACGGGGGACTGTGCTCTGTGCTTAGCCCAGATCGGGTTCTGGAGCAACGCCCCAGCAGGGATCCAAGGGGCGGAGCCCTTGGCGGAGGGTCTGGGGGCCCCCCAGAGGCTGAGGAAAGTTTGAAATTTCAGCGTTCATTTTGGGGACAAATTTGGTGTTCAAGAGGCCAAAAACTACAACAAAAGTTCCTCCAATTTCCTGGATTTTCCTGGTTTTCGCTTATTTCACATCTTTTCCCTGGATTTTTCAGGTGCTAAATTTCAAATCCCTGAATTTTCCAGGTTTTCCAGGTGGGTGGCAAGCCTGACACAGAAGCATGTGTATCTTTCTGAACATCAAAAATGGCCTGAAGGAAGTAATTGATTTTAAAAAATTGATTTGAAAAAAGGATGTCAGGGGGGCATTGAAAATTTCCATTGGTTCAAGAAATTTCAAACTCAAGGAAAAGGAATACTCAAGGCAAAATTTACTTATAAGAGCAGAATTTCTGTTGTACCAGCCAGCGATTTGGTCAATCCTAAGCAGAACAGGAAGCCGAAATACGTAAACAAAAGCGTAAAAAAGCATAAAAAGCGTAAACAAAAGCAATAGTTGAATTGCTCACCTTTTCAAGATCCTCTTTCTGCTGTCGAAGTAAAGCAATTGCCGTCTCTGTGTCATTCTTCCTGTTGATCTTACTAGTGCCGTCAGCTTCTTCAATCGAACAATTCAAAAGCCTGTTGTCATTCTGATGGTCAAGTTCCAATTCTACAGAGAGCCAAACAAGAACAAAAGATGTGTGTTTGTACGGGCAGTCCTCCAAATGTTTCTTTTTTTTTATTCTTACAGCCCTACCAGATCCCAGTTGCTGCCTAATATTTTGTCCACTCAATTGGGAAAACCAACCAAGAATGCAGCAGCCCTATGCATCCAACAACAACTTTCTGAAAGTGATATGTGATCTCAGTGACCCATTGAAGGTGTTAAAGCACATGGATAGCTTCAGCACTTTGTGTGCCCTTGTCGGCAATGTTCTGGTTGATTAACTCTGTGTATGAATTGAAGAATGAAGAAAATAAGAATGACTAAAATCCAGAAAAAAGTGCAACCGACAAAGTGGAAGCCCTTACAGATATCTGGAAAGAGTGGCTCTACATAAATTCAAGCTGGAAAGAAAACAATTCAATACGGTGAAACAACCAAGATTGCAATTATAATTTTTCAAATAAAATAAAACAGTCGGTTGACCCGAATACAACTCCATTGCCCCTTACAGATTATTTTGTGGAAACCACTTACCGCAGTTCTTCTTGGTCAATCTGTTGATTTCATCCTGCAACTGCCTGATTTCACCGGTGATTTCTGTTGGTGGTCTGCCATCCAATGTTGTTTTGTTTCCATTTGGAATATTTTGGAGATTATCAATATCTAGACGGTAGACAAAATTTTAAAAACAGTTTCGACTTTATTTTTGTTCTTTTCCAAATCTATTTCCAAATTCAGCCAATCACAAGAAAATTGATTATCAAACGTGCAGTTGTGCATAGTCCATGCATTAACCACCCATCTTGTCGGAAAGGTTGATGCCTCCATCAACCTTTCTGACAAGATGGGTGGTTAATGCATGGACTAGCACAACTGGGCCAGGTATTTGACAAGGCCAGGAATTGGAAAATGGCCAAAATCAGAGAAATCGACTGCTCTCGTAAGATCAGCATGGCCACAAGGTTGGACTGAAACTGCAACATGAGTGTTGACACGAAAGCATTTTCAAAATAATTTCTCACTTGTGCACAATCACGTGGGAAAGACGGCCCATGTGTGGAAAAAATGGAAAGTTCTTCGTTGACTTCGATGCGGTTCGACCAATATCTCGAAAACAAAAGCACTTGGATGTATAACCTTGCGGACTTCATTTCAGAGCATGAAAATCCTTTTTCAGTCATCCAATCCTATTAGCCTAACAGGCTAGAGCATCAGCAATCAAGAATTTTTCTTAGAAACCTCACGGTAATCACAGAATCGCCACGACCATAACGTCGGTTAAAAGGTAGGAAGGTAGCCAGTGGTTTATCTTTTTGCCACTTGTCAAATTTGAAAAACAGTCATTTTTAAAATCAGTCACTTTTCAAATTTTAGAGGAGAGCCGAAAAAGATGACCCAGGCTCTTCTTCCTCTCTGGTGCTCCCTCAGGGACTTACATTATTTCCATGGGTGGATATTGGCATTGGACTTGCCCATTTTTGCATTCCTCTTGGTAGTAAGAGTAGCAAAAATAAACCGAAAAACTCAATCACCAAAAAGCGACACACTGGTTTTCATTTTCACGCATCAAAGACTACGTTGGTGGTCAAGAAGTGTGTTAGATATCAAGACCATCATATTTCACAACTTCTGCGTAGGCCACTGCGTTAAGGGGGAGTCCCACCACAAAAACCTATATCGGCCGTTTGTGTACGGATTGCAAAGATTTTTGGCACACATTGAGGTCCCTATGGAAGGAGTAACCATGCAAAATATTATCACTCTATCTCACCCGGTTCCGAAGTCATTGACTTTTGACCCCAGCTGTGCGGACCGCAACAGCAACTAATTTTCCGGTATGGGTCACTGGTATTTTTTGTTCTAGGAGTCGATTCCTACTGTAAAAGGTGTGCCAAAGTGCGTGACAAACTCGGATTTTATGATTTCTGGCCCCTTGCGGTAGTTTTCTGCCTTATTTCTTTAATGCGGCAAAAGTTTGTTGGGCAATTCTCATTTGCATGGCCGAAACACTAACTCCGAGTCAAAAAACAAAAAATCCAAGTCTGTCATGGCCTTCAGCATTCAGCCAGTGTGCCTAATTTCACCTTTCTAACCCTAACCCTTTTCCCTAACCCTAACCCTTTCCTTCCCCTAACTCTTTCTACCCAATTACTTTTTCTACACGTAGCCGG
>JASGXE010008923.1:0-29778 GCA_030068105.1 Sinentomon sp. SZTP_YWyxl
CCAACAAACAAAAAATTAATGTGCTTAATTTGTGCACTTTTCTAAAAAGTGCCCACATTGTTTCTATTGAGGTTTCGGAACTGTATAGTCACAAATTACCGGAAGTGGAAGTATTTAGTATTCGGCATGAAGTGTCCCGGAATAGCGTTAATCCGAGGTTGCAGGTATAATTTTAAGCATTGAAGTTCGTGGAGAAAATTATACCAGCAACCTCGGATCAGAGCCATTCCGGGGCACTTTTGCCCGGGATTATCAGAATTGTTTTTTTTTTCTTTTCAACAGTGTTCCGTTTTGTACATAGGAAATTAGTTTGATTTGTTTATTTTTTATTTCTTGTTACTTACTTTAATAAAAACCGAATGTGACTCCCGAATGCGACACCGAATTGTGACAATGTACCACCGATTTGCGACCATGTACCGAACGCGACTCCCGATTTATGACTTCCCGAACGTGACGTGTGTGCCGAATTGACTCCTCTTCTTCCTGCCTCGCTGGTCTGTTTCATTGTGGTTGATTGTTTGGTTGAAATGATGGATATTTGTAAATGTGTTATAAAATTTCCAATTTTACGTAACTGGTTTGTTGTCTCTTTCAATAATTTTGCTGGAAAGTCATCCTGCAGCCGAAATAGCGCGTCCACACAACCGCGATTTTGTCGCGTCGTCGCGCGCGTAAAAGTTGTCGGGTGCGACAACATCGCCTTGTGTGCAGACACCATGCATGGTGTATTCGTACAACACATGGCAATGTCGTTGCACCCGACAACTTTTACGCGCGCGACGACGCGGCAACGCGACAAAATCGCGAATGCGTGGACACGCTAATAAGTAGGTAACTGCCTCTGATACGCACGCTTCAAAATTCTGCTCATTTCTGCAGCGAAAATCCTTACCAATATTGATAATTTCAGGCCTAATTTTCATTTAAATTTTTTTCTTCTTTACTCGTCATATTTTCATTCCAATTTGTCTTGTTTTCTTCTGATTTTGCACATTAGACCCATCATTGTTTTTTTCTTCATTCTTTCCCCAAACTATATCCGTACGGATATAGTTTGGGATTATTTTTAGAATGGAATTATTTAAAAACAAAATGTCCAAAAAAACATTCGGAAAGTGCGGTTTTACAACTGAAATGGCATGTTTAGCCAATTGCTGAAAGCCATGAATGAATGCCCTCGGATTTTTTTCCTTCCTAAGCTTTGGTCTGACTTTGAGAAGATTTTTCTTGACAATGAACCTTATAGGTATAAAACGTTTGCGCTACAGCCATTCGACTCGGGTTCATGCTCGTTGTCAAAATCCCCCTGGCCTTGCCTTTTTTCCAAAGTAACCTACCAAAAAACACGACAGCCTCAACTGTGCACTGGTTTCGTTTTGGTGAAAATCACAGGCGAACTATTCGATAGACTGTTCCAGCTGGCAATAGTATGAGGAAAAAGATTTTTGACAAAACACATTGTATCTGCAATAGGCCTAAGGGGAATGTTGAAACTGAAAGCGTTGTCAGTCCGCCTTTGAATTGCTTCAACGGCGCAATTTCTGCGCTGAATGTTGCTTTTACTATAACAAATTTACGACAACAAATTTACTACAACAAATTAATGTGCTTAATTTGTGCACTTTTCTAAAAAGTGCCCACATTGTTTCTATTGAGGTTTCGGAACTGCATAGTCACAAATTACCGGAAGTGGAAGTATTTAGTATTCGGGATGAAGTGCCCCGGAATAGCGTTAATCCAGGGTTGCAGGTATAATTTTAAGCATTGAAGTTCGTGGAGAAAATTATACCAGCAACCTCGGATTAGAGCCATTCCGGGGCACTTTTGCCCGGGATTATCAGAATTGTTTTTTTTTTTCTTTTCAACAACGAAAGTGTTGTTTTTTTGTACATATGAAATTAATTTGATTTGTTCATTTTTTATTTCTTGTTACTTTAATAAAAACCGAATGTGACTCCCGAATGCGACACCGAATTGTGACGATGTACCACCGATTTGCGACCATGTACCGAACGCGACTCCCGATTTATGACTTCCCGAACGTGACGTGTGTGCCGAATTGACTCCTCTTCTTCCTGCCTCGCTGGTCTGTTTCATTGTGGTTGATTGTTTGGTTGAAATGATGGATATTTGTAAATGTGTTATAAAATTTCCAATTTTACGTAACTGGTTTGTTGTCTCTTTCAATAATTTTGCTGGAAAGTCATCCTGCAGCCGAAATAGCGCGTCCACACAACCGCGATTTTGTCGCGTCGTCGCGCGCGTAAAAGTTGTCGGGTGCGACAACATCGCCTTGTGTGCAGACACCATGCATGGTGTATTCGTACAACACATGGCAATGTCGTTGCACCCGACAACTTTTACGCGCGCGACGACGCGGCAACGCGACAAAATCGCGAATGCGTGGACACGCTAATAAGTAGGTAACTGCCTCTGATACGCACGCTTCAAAATTCTGCTTAATTGCATCTTGCTTTTAAAAAATTGCATGCAAAACTTTATGATGAAAAATTTCCGAATGTGTATTGCACAATCAAAGACCCAGCACAGTGCCGCTGATAGCCACCGTGCTCAAAAATTGATTGGCTTTCTTTTCCGGTACCAACGGCGTGTCCACCGGCGCCTTCAAACTGAGCAAAATGCGTGTTGAAAGAGCCACTCTTGCCTCTTCCCTCTTTTTTGCTTTGTTTTGGCCGAAAACGAACTCTTGCTGCCGCGTCTCCGTCAGAAAGTTCACAATGTCAGGAGGGGTCTGGGAGTGTACAACCATCTCTTAAAATCAAATCGTATTCGCAATGAAGAAAAATGCTTGCCGTGTATGTTTTTGGTACGACATCTTCTCTTCTCGATTGAACTTTCCAATTAGCATCTGCCACCTCCGCCTCTCTCAACGACACATCCCAAATCGCCATATCCGGTCTTCTCAAACTACCGCATCTTGAAAGTGCAGAGGCAGGGGGATGCTGAACTTGGTGGGTTTGCTCGATTTACAATATGACCCGACCTCACTATTTTCTGCAGAGGTGGAGCATCTGGGATACAATTTTTCCCGCATTATTGGTAGGACCTCAACGAAACCAAATCTCCCCTGGGTAAGTGTTTTCTTTTAGTTATGCCGATGATATTTTCTAATCATCGTTTTTGTGAGCAGAATTTGAAAATTCCATTTAAAAAGCATACAGAGCCATTCTGAATACCCGGGCCACAGGAGATTTTTGTAAGACTTTTGATGCAATGTTATTCCACATCTAATGTACGCCGCTAAATACATTCCCTCGTGTAATGTGTTTTGCGGTGCATGAGAAATGGGGAATTACATTGCCCGTGCTTCAAGTCTTACAAAAATCTCCTGTATGGCCCTGGTATTCAGAATGGCTCAGTATAATGCCGAGCGGTTGTGCGAAATCTCAATTTGCGGACGCTTTCGTCGTCGGAAGCAAGATGGCCAATGGATTGAGACTTTTTTGAATGGCGGCCAGATGCAGTGTTGGCAGAAGATACTGTTCAGGTGTTGGATGCAACAGGTGATAATCAACTTTGAATAAGAGGGCAACAGAAAATTAGAACTTGCATGTTGAGAGTCTTGGCACGAAAGGGGGTTTGATCGCAGGAGAAAAGCAAGGCAACACATTCGTAACATGCTTGGAGTAAATTTTTACAATTGTCATCAGTGACCATCTTATCTGCTGCATCTCTTAACGCCGCATCATGCCGCATCTTAGCGCCGCAAAAATGCAAGAAAATGGAATCAGGCCTCGGAAAGATGCGGTGAATTCGGCTCTAAATGATACATCGGATCAGGTGAGAGACGTGTTGTCTCATAACGGAGACGTGTTGTCTCATAACGCAGTGGATGCGACGCAAAGATATACGATGGATGCGGCAGTACACTCCAAGCCTGATGTTTCGGCATAGCACCTTCGGAGTACCATTTTTGACATGGGCTTGGATTGGGGTGTTTTTTCGGAATTCCTCTTTAGAAAAGTGACGTGTTCTTGGAACACAATTTTCCTGTCACAACTTTGGAACACAATCATGAGCGATTTGGAACACTTCACATGCTCCAAATCGCTCATGCGTTCCAAATTTGTGACAGGAAAACGGTGTTCTAAGAACACATCAGGTGTTCAACAATGTGTTCCGAAAAGAACACTGCCATCTACGTCCAAGTTACAATGGTGCTTCGAATGTGTGGGAGCAAAAGGGTGGCACTGGGACACGTTTACAAGCCCTTCGCTGAGAAATATTGGTATAATACAAACGCGATCCTCTTACCCAAAATGCCCAATTCTGATCAATGAATGAAAGAAGAATGTCCATATTTGTCCACCCCAGAAAGAATGTCTGTATTTGTCACTTGCCATTGCGAATCCTGCAGCTTTTATCAGACAGCCAACAGGCCACATTTTGTTTATCGGAAAAAACCCTGTATCAAAAGCTTTTGGCATGGTCTTGTTGGAGCAAATTTTCACAAACCAGCCATCTGCCGGAGTTGTTTCAAAGTTCACCCCGTTCCGGCGGCTTATTTAAGAAATGCGTACGCGTTTGGGCCCTTTTCTATCTTCCGAGCATCCAAAAACGGAAAAACGCTAGAAAAAATGGAAAAAGGATAGGTAAGGTCAGGTTAGGTTTGGTTAGAGTTGGTTAGGTATGTTTGACAGGTTTGGTTCGTTCAGAGATCAGCTTTATTTTTCACTTTTTCGATGCGCGCAAAATCGGGATTGGCCCAAACGCGACCTCATTCTTCAATTCGCTTCCCGGCATGTCTTGAAAAAAATCTGAGTCCGTGCGGACGAATTGCCATCTTCCGGAAGTTTGTTGAAGGCACAGTCGCAACTGCCATCTTTTGGATTTTCAAAATATCAATTTGAAACATCCGCCCGTTGCCATCAACCGGAAGTTCGTCGAAGGCCCAGTCACCACTGCCATCTTTCGGAATTTCAAAAATCAATTTGTTGAACATCCGCCTATTGCCATCTCTCGGAAGTTTGTCGAAGGCACAGTCGCCACTGCCATCTATCGGAGGTTTGCCGAAGCACAGTCGCCACTGCCATCTTTCGGGATTTCAAAAAATTAATTTGCTGAACATCCGCCTATTGCCATCTCTCGGAAGTTTGTCGAAGGCACAGTCGCCACTGCCATCTATCGGAGGTTTGCCGAAGCACAGTCGCCACTGCCATCTTTCGGGATTTCAAAAATTAATTTGCTGAACATCCGCCTATTGCCATCTCTCGGAAGTTTGTCGCAGTCGCCACTGCCATCTGTCGGAAGTTCGTCGAAGGCCCAGTCGCCACTGCCATCTTTCGGGATTTCAAAAAATTAATTTGCTGAACATCCGCCTATTGCCATCTCTCGGAAGTTTGTCGAAGGCACAGTCGCCACTGCCATCTGTCGGAAGTTTGTCGAAGGTACAGTCGCCACTGCCATCTTTCGGGATTTCAAAAAATCAATTTGCTGAACATCCGCCTATAGCCATCTCTCGGAAGTTTGTGGAAGGCACAGTCGCCACTGCCATCTGTCGGAAGTTTGCCGAAGGCAGTCGCCACTGCCATCTTTCGGGATTTCAAAAAATCAATTTGCTGAACATCCGCCAATGCCATCTCTCGGAAGTTTGTCGAAGGCACAGTCGCCACTGCCATCTGTCGGAAGTTTGTCGAAGGCCCAGTCGCCACTGCCATCTTTCGGGATTTAACAAAATCTATTTGCTAAACATCCGTCTGTTGCCATCTCTCGGAAGTTTGTCAAGGCACAGTCGCCACTGCCATCTGTCGGAAGTTTGTCGAAGGTACAGTCGCCACTGCCATCTTTCGGGATTTCAAAAAATCAATTTGCGAAACATCCGCCTGTTGCCATCCACCGGAAGTTTGTCTGAGGCACAGTCGCCACTGCTTTGTTGAAGGTATTCACCCATTGTGACAGCCCAACCGCTGTTTGCATATCGCATGTGGGGAAGGACTTTTGAATTCCTGACCCCTGATGCTTGAGCTTCCGATGCTTCTTTCAAATGCATCCGACGCTTCCGATGCCAGGGACGTCATTTGGGGGGCAGGGGGGGCGACGGCCTCTCCCTGATTGGAAATGCCCCCCCCAGCGGATCGCTTGCCCCACCCTGGCATATATCTTTTGCTCGCCCTGATGGGTAATTTAGCCTCAATTTCACGAATATTGCATCCAAAATGAACTCCAAATTTCAAAATTTCTCAAGCTTCTGGGGGGCTTCGCCCCCCAGAATCTGCGAAGGGATAAATGCACTGCTTGGAAATTGCATCTTAGCTGACCATTGCCTGCATGCATTATGTGATCTAAACGCCTCAAATGCTGAAAATATACCCTCAAGAACACCAATTTTGCACCCAAAATGAACCCCAAATTTCAAAATTTCTCCATCTTCTGGAGGCTCCGCCCCCAGACCCCCCGCCAGGGGCTCTGCCCCTTGGAACCCCGCCCGACCCCGAAAATACTGGGGGGCTCCGCCCCCCAGACCCCCCTCTGGCTCGCTGCCAAATTCTTTCCGTGGACTGCCCCCCCCCTGCGAAAACCTGAAATGACGGCCCGTCCGATGCATCCGACGCTTCCAACTTTCCGAATGAGGTACCTTTCTGAGGTGTGAGGAGAGCGCATGTTTCAAGCACTTGCAGCAAAAAACTACACATGGGAACCAACAGACCAAATGCAACCAACCATCAGTGGGATCTAAGAACTTCAAGGCATGTTACTCTTCCTTTTCGCTCAAAGAAAAGCCTCCGGACCTCCGGTGGGTATTATTTCATGGATTAACTCGAATCATTCTTTCTCACTTTGGCAAAATTATTCGTTTCCTTGGGTGGTGTGTCTGCTGGCTCCGATTTTATGTCTTTTCAGCTGGTTCCAGGTCGGTTCAGAACATTTGACAAAGTTCGCGTTGTGTCGTTTACAAGGGGGGGGGGGTATAAAATTACACGATTACGGGAAAACATTTTCAGAAAATAGCTGTTCTCTGAGCCATACAATTTTGTCCCCCCTTTGCACCATCAGACGGTACAGGGTGTGCCTTTTCTCTGTGCCGTGCTATTGCGCACCTCTCTGGCTTCGACGGAACGTTTTTCTTTGTTCCTGCTTTGTTTTTTGTTTCTTTTTTTCCTGCGACATTTCTTCGTTCCTGCAGATTGGGTTGGGTTAGGGACAGGTTGTTTTAAAAGGTTTCAATTTCACTGCACTCAGAACCATTACCAAACCAAAGCTCCAAACCCACCCAATTCCGCTCAAAGCCGAATGCAGAACGGAGTTGGGCTACGATTATGGGGCATTGTTCTCCTTGCGAGCCCAAGTTGCGCAACAAGCCGAGCCACCGGCCGTATGGATGTCAGCTCATAATGGCAATGATGATGATGATGAACCCAATCTAACCTCACCTCACCTAATCGACTACGTGTCAGAAAAGGCACACCCTGTGCCACATGCTGGTGTCAAAGGGGGGACATAATTGCATGGCCAAGAGCACAGCTTTTTCTGAAAAACTTTCCCTGCGATCTTGCAATTATGTCCCCCCAGCGAAAAACGTTTTATCGTTGAAAAAATCAAAATTCTGAAAAGGGGGGGGGACGATTGGGGAAATCTGATGTTTTTGATTTTGGGGAATGCGAAGCCCATGGTGCCAACTGCAGTCTTCACAATTGCGGTGGTGTGTCACTGTGTGCTGGCACATCCAGTCCTGATGCATGAATCTTTTCTTCCTTTCTTTTTTTTGTAGGTATTTTTCGCAACCTTGTTCTCATGGGTTCTCCATCAATTTCATGAAGACATCTCTGAAACGAACTCCTTTTTGGCCGTTTTCCTCCCTTTAACGGCAGTAACGTGGTGGGTCAGGAGAAACCCATCGGATTTCCCGGAAAACTTTGGGCTTATGTCGTTTGTAAGGGGGGACACAATTACACGCCAGCAGGGAAACATTTTCCGATAATAGCTCTGCTCTGAGCCGTGGAATTGGGTCCCCCTTTGGCATCGTCAGACGGTACAGGGTGTGCCTTTTCTGTCGTGCAATTGTTTACCTCTCTGGCATTGACAAAAGGTTTTCTTTTTGCATTTTCTTTGTTCTTGGTGCTTCTTTCTTGTTTTTTTTTTATTGTTCCTGCTTTATTTCTTTGTTCCTGCAGATTTGGTTAGGAGAGGTCCAGGTTGTTTTTCGTTTGGTTTCAATTTCACTACCAGAGATCCCTAACCTGACCTAACCGACTTCCCGTCAGAAAAGGCATACCCTGTGCGCGCCAAAGGAGGACATACTTGCACTGCTAAGAGCACAGCTGTTTTCTGAAAATCTTCCCTGCGATCATGCAATTGTGCCCCCCCCCTTATAAACGACTTAACCCGCTGAGACACAGATACAGGCGGCAGAAGTGCGATGCGTCACCCTGAAAGTGAGTCACATGTTTGAAACCACCTGCCCTTGTGCTGCAATTTTTTCCAATCAGAAAAAGAGAACTGGCAAGAGCCAGAAATTTCTTGAAACCCCTTCGTAAATCGTATTTCATGAGGTTACACCACCCAGCCGCCAAAAAATAAACGGAATATTTTTACCGTGCCGATCAGAAAGGCATTGCCAGCCAAGTGTCGAGTGATTTTTTTCAGCAAGTTGTCACAAAAATATACGGGTTCAAGTTAACAAGAGTTGCTGCAGACCAGTTCTTGAAGTGTAATTAAAAAAGGCGGGAATGCTCAATGGAGAAAAAGGGCAGCGGATGGAAATTGAGGGCAGTTCCGAAGACAGAGCACTGAAGCCTTTGCTGGGTGGCTGAGGCGGTGCCCAGCCTCCCAGCAAAGATCCGGCCATCCCTCGAGGTATTGGCACCCGGAGCTGGCTAAAATATTGAATTGAGGGAGCCGGATGCCCTTTTTTGACCGACAAAAAGAGTAAAAATGGTTGTTTATCTTACGAAATGTGTGATTTTATGCACATTTCAGGAATTGGCTGCCTTTTTGGGTATCAATGCCCCTTTTCTCGACTTTGGGAGCCGGCCTGGGACCTTATTCAGTTGATATTAATCTTAAGTGTGTACTTTGGCAACTC
The DNA here is from genome assembly GCA_030068105.1 of Sinentomon sp. SZTP_YWyxl. Taxonomy (NCBI): domain Eukaryota; kingdom Metazoa; phylum Arthropoda; class Protura; order Sinentomata; family Sinentomidae; genus Sinentomon; species Sinentomon sp. SZTP_YWyxl. Next base: position 9,047 of record JASGXE010008923.1, read on the forward strand.
AGTGTGCACTCTGAGAGGCATGGATGGTATTCTTTTGTAGCTTTTGGTGTAGCTTGTGCCAAAGATGGACAATATATTTGCACCCATGTTCTCACGGGTACCCAATGAGTAGCCAAAGTCCACACTTAAGATTAAGATCAACTGAATTGTATACCAATTTTAGCACTGTGAGGCAGAGCGCCTGGCAGGGGTGTGGGGGTGAAGTCCGCCAGAAGTTGAGAAATTTTGCATTTTTATGGTTCATTTTAGGGTCAAAATTGGTGCTCTTGTGGTCAAATTTCCCACTGAGGCGAGCGAGCCAATTGTTCTTCGTTTTCCATATCACTCTGGGGCATAGCAGTCATTCCGAACTGGTAGGGCAGCATTCGACACAGAAGAGAAGACAGAACTTGTTGCATTCTTTCTTCCGCAATGGTCTCCACACCCAACTGAAATGAAGCAAAGGAAAGGTCAACAAAGCAAGCAGAGCAGCCTGCAGCACGGCAGTCTGGCGCAATTCAGAGTTGTCTTGCTGTTTCGTGTTGGCATCCAGATCGATCAGGAAAATAAAAATTCCCTGACTTTTCCAGAAATGTTTCAAAAATTCCATGACCACGAAAAGCCGGTTTTAGTGTGGTTTTCGGAATAAGCCCCCTTTTTCAGTGGAAGGGGGTAATTGTATACACGATCACCTGCTTGAGCAGCAATTGGCTGCCGAGTCCTTTCACACATTGGAAATAGGAGTAGAGAATGTCCCAGAGTTCCACTGATTGGCAAAAATTTATGCTGACATGGTTCATGACACCCAGTGGAGATTTAAGATGTGGAGACACGGGTTTGGGGGTCTGGGGGACAGCTGAAATGTTTTTTTTTGTTTTTTTTTTATTTTTCTGTCCATTCTCGGGCTGAAATCGATGTTTCTTGGAAAAGAATTCAAGTTTCGTGATTCTTATATTTTCCTGAAAATACCGACTTTTACCAATCTTGTATTTTGGAAATTCCACGACTTTTCCATAACAAGGAAATTGCCTGGCTTTTCCAGGTTTTCCAGATCGCTGGATACCCTGCCTTGCTTACAGAACAGCCCGTTACAGAACAGCCAGTTTTCTCTCAAATCGCGCACATATCTACGTGTACACGGTGTTTCAAAAATCGGCCACCAGAAGTACACGAATGGTTTTCTGGTGTGTTTCTGAGCAAAAAAATGTAAAAATATTTTTGTTTGTTTGCTATTCTGCGTTCTCAAAATGCTCCTTACCCCAGCCTAAATGGGGTAGCCAAGACATAGGGATGAGAAATGTTGCTTTCCAAAAGAAATGCCGCTTCGTGGAGAATTTCTGCCAGTTTCGGTCCTCACTGACGACTTTTGCCTGTTCACCCCTTCCACCCCTCTTTTCCAGGGGGTTTATTTCAGAAAATGGAGCCCCGGACGAAAAAACACGAAAGACCAGTTCTTATCCCCATGACTTGGCTACCCAATTTAAGGTTGGGGATATTTTGAGAATGGGACGTGGGAGCCAAAAAATTTTTAAAGCAGCCAAAAAATTTATCAAAACATTTTTTGCTCAGAAACATTCCCGAAATCCACTCGTATACTGCTGGTAGCTGATTTTCTGAACAGTATTCAGAAAAGAGCATAGGACATAACAGGATGGCTGGAATATCTGAAGGTCAACACGTTTTCTGTGAAGGTGATGATGCCAGGACTGTCTATCTGTAAGCTGCATACTCCTATTGGCAGGTACCTATCGTACGAGGGCTGTTCAGAATGAAGTGAGAGTTGTGTGATCTTTCTCTGTGTTCTTCACCCATTTCCTTGGCTTATTGAATGATTTAAAACAAAATTGCCTCCTGCCGAGAGCTAATTCTCTCGGTTTTACAATTCTGCTGGTCCGTAAACAGGTGTTTCAGGTGTTTTAGAAGAGGTGCTTCTGAATACCTGCCACCTCCTTCGATTTTACCTCAGCTTTGATGAGAAAATGCCTACTTCGACGTTTTTCTTTTTACAGAAAAGACAAAAGAAGCAAATGACGGTTGAATATTTGGTGCAGTTTGCATCCAGAATGCTCTCCTGGCCCAGGTGGCACTTGCCCTCAATTAATGCATCTGCATGTTTGTTGTTCAGCAGAAACCAACGTTGAACACATCCCATGGAAAACAGATTTTTTCAAAAAACCTCCTACATATTGCATGACATCCCTTTACCATTGATGCTCAATAACTGTTCCAGTATTCATGTGGATATTCTCTGCCCACTTTTGCTGGCTTTTTTTTGTTTAGTTTTCTCAACAAATGCCTCTCATCATCACAGGAATTGGAAAATCTCAGGAAAAACAGCTGCTAGAGAAAGAGCAGAATGTTCTCTAGCACGTTGGATAATAAAACAATGCTTTTCCCCTGGTGGTTGCAAAAAAGCACACAAAACTGCCCTTTCGGCCCACATTCTAAAAACAAACCATTTTCCATCGGCTTAATTCAAATTAATGTAAGTGTCAAATGCATCCAAAATGAACAAGGGTGCAGCATTTTCTGTCAGAAGTTTGACCGACCAGAGCATGATGCATACATGAATCATTTTTTGAATATGGCAGAAAAAACATCTTGTTAGCCCAAGGGGAGGTCACAACAGCGCCGGATTAAGGGAATGTGGGGCCCTGGACCCAGTTTTTTTCGGCCCCCCTCACCGCCGAGCCTCACCCCCGAGGAACATAAATTGTAAACTAAATTTTCGTGTTTGTCAAATTGGCAGCAAAATCAGATGTTGGTAATATCGTCAAAATTTGGTTCTCCTGAAAACAACACATTCGATGCACATAATGGGCAGATGAGACGGCCAATCTTGTTCAATTGTTGATCTGAGGTGATTTTTATCAACAAAAACTTCGAAAATGATCTCTTCCTGGAGCAACACTAATTAATCAAACATAAATGTATACCTACAAACGATACCTATGCAACCTCAACATTTGGAGATGCAGTAGTTAAATTTTCAGTTATCAAAAATTTTACAGTTTTTCTGAAGACGTCATCTCAGCGCGACGTTGGCTGCGTATTTCGAAACCCACCGAGTCCTAAATCGCAGATTGCACTGACGTCACGGGACACTCGACCTGACCTAACCTTCTTGACCTACCTCCTGATATCCACCTGCCACCTGGTGTCAGCATACCGCCTGGTGCATACCTGCCGCATGGTGTCCTCCAGCCGCAAAAATCCAAAATAAATAGGTCTCCTGCTTGGTTTCGATCCACTGCCCATCGGATTCGCATTCCACTTGACCACCGATAAGTCACATTGCCTTATCCACAAGACGACCAATGCCGCTGCAGAAATTCGCTCTCCGGATTGCTTTTGATCAGATGTGCTTTTTTGTCGCGTCTGCTTCAAAAATGACGTCAGTGCATCCTGCGATTTCAGTGGGTTTCGAAAACGCGCACGCAGGCCTTCGAAGTAAATCCAATGAAATGACAAACTCATCTTGCAGGTCAATGTGGAGATCCTCAATGTCCCGTTTCGGGTTTCGCGTCATTTTCCCGGTGGGTAGTGGGGCCCATCCCCTCCGCCATCTCCTCTCCCTCCCGACCCTGTGGGTTCTGGGCAAACTCAGAGCAAAAAATAAAGTGGGCCGCCTGGGTGGTTTGGGCAAGGGACAGGTACCCCAATCAACCCTACTGATATACTGGTGGGAAATTGAAAACAAAAGAAAAGGATTTTGCAGGCAATCTGACAATCTGATGGGAAAAAAACAAAAGGCCGTCCAGGTGGCCGGAGGGTTGGGGTCCTCAGAGACTGGGGCTGCTCTGCTGTGCTCTACAACTATGGAGGAAAATCGAGAAAAAAGGATTTTGCAAGCGAAACTGAGAGAGAGAAAAAAGGCAACCGGGCCCAGTGAGGCCTTCAGAGGCCATGCCGGGGGCCCTATTGAACTGATGTCTGTGGAGTAAAATCGGAACAAAAAAAGTAACTGAATATGCTTCCAGGTTTTTACGAGACTTTTGTTACTGTTTTAAGCAAACAGTAAAAGAGCAAAAAAGGAAATCAGGCCGCCCCGGAGGGGCCCTCAGAAGCCTGCTGAACTCTTGACACTTTCGAGGAGATAAACTGGGAGCAAAAAAACTAGTAATTTCGGGGAAAATACTGGGAGCAAAAAAAAAAAAGGCCCACCGGGTGGGGATCTAAAAAAGGAGCCCGCCGAGTGTGGGGCCCTCTGAGGCCGGTGGCCCCTGGACCCAGGTCCAGTCGGTCCATAGGGAAATCCGGCACTGGGTCACAATGACATCACTCTCACTTGATAATGAACAGCCCTCGTAGCCAAACGAGCTGTAAATCAGACGAAGTTGAGAGATGATACAAATGGGTGTGTCCAAAACGCTGAACCTGCTTGTCCTTCTGGTAGTGGTCAAATGGGTTATGTTATTGTTAGGTTAGGATAACCTAATAACCTAACCCTTCAAGACCTTACCAGCAGGACGAGCAGGTTCAGCGTTTTAGTCAGTTCCTGATACGAAACGAATACAATGCCAAAGATATGGCACCTTGGCACGTCAAGATAGTGTTTCAAGAAGGAATCGTAAGTGGGTGGGGGGGTGGTCCGAGGACTTAAGAAATGAGAACACCAACAAAAATAAATTGTTTTTTATTACCTACCTATTTACAATATTCACAGTGTGTGCATACACCACATCAACATTTTGCTCTTTTCAACCCAATCGTGACAAATGTTCATCTCAAAGTGTGCATTTTAAAACATTTACCATGGGGACATCATCTTCGGATTACCTAGTGTTAATTCGGTGTTGCGGATTAAAATTTTTGACATTCATTCACTTCAATGGAAAAAAAATTAACCTACAACCTTCGGATTAGCGTTGATCCGGAGTTGATATCTCCGCAGTAAGTAGAATGAAGTTTTCATTCAAAGACAATCTTCGGGCAAAATCTCCATACAAAATCAGTGATTTTGGGTTTATAAAATATGAAAAGAAGAAACGATATCGCAAAAGCGATATCGGTACAAAAGTTAACACCAGAAGTCACACAAAGAACGACAACCAAGACAGAAGATAAAAAAACATTCTGGTGAACATTCATTTAAGGAAGAAAAATAATACACTTCACAAAAGCATTTTTTGTTTTTTATTACACTTTTAACATTTTTATGATAGTTTTCACGTTTTTTTATTTTTTTGATAATTTTCATGTTTAATTTCAAAATCTCCTGGATAAACAACACAATCATCTCTTTCGATAAAAAATCGCACTGAAAAATATGACATGAATTTCCAAAACAACATTCCATCAGATATAACTGAACGTAGGCTAAAGTGTAGGCTAAGGCTTGAGCTCCTTCTAGCCTGGATCCGCACTACAATGCATACACTTCCTTGCAATAATCAATCATCGAAAATGTTCAAAATAAACACAAATACGCATTTCACAAATATCTCTTAGGCAAAGGTCACTCAGGCAAACAATCGGAGTGAGAGCAAAATATTCTTTCTTGAAATGATGATGAAGACAATCTTTGACAGAAAACAAACGATTAATTTTTTCATATTTTTGTTTTTGAATTTTTTGGAAAGTAAACATTAGTCTTCATTAACACAAACGCAAATTATCATAACAAGAGCAAAACAAAAATTAATTAATTTTGAAGACCTTTTCAAGTGGGTACAAACTGCAGGCAGTTCTCATCGGAATGTCAAAGATCATTCACGTCCGCAAGTGGTCATGGAGGACCACAAACTGTGACCAGAAAAGGAAAATTTTACAAAAAAATTAAAATGAACTCCCAACTGACCATTTTTGCCATTTAAGGATGGCCACCAAGAAGAACCTGAGGCACCTTCGAGACAATTCAAGATGGATAGGAAAAAGTTCTTTGACTAAATCTAACATCCACGTAACTCGACAGATCAAAAGCACTTCTGTTGTATTTTAAATCGGTCCGAATTCAAGGTAGCAAAATGGAATTGGATCAAATATCGGAGCACTTTCTCGCAGAAGATAATGAGGCGTTTCAAGTGCAGAAGTTAATGCGGTATTTAGGCAAAGATTTAGCACAATTACTCTTAACTCGACTTTGCATAACTGTTGCTAACTGGTCTAAAAAGGACAAGGCAAAATCACTGTTAACTAGACTTAACCTACATCTCATTATCATTGCTAACTGGATAAACACCCTTTCCTTGTTTCACTCGTACCTGCTCGCAGCTGGAAGGCAAATGGCAACTCACAACTGGATGGCAAACAGTTCCAAATAACTGCATGGCAATGTTATTCCCAACAGGGCACACACTTCGGAAACCTACTTGTTATTGTCACTGTACAAGACCTGGATACCACAGACAAAGAGCAAATAATTAGTTGAATGAATCAGCATTTCCCAACAGACAGGAACTTTGCAATTGATAACTGGACAAGGACAAGTACCTTGCTTAATTATTGCATTTGGACATGGACATGTCATTCCTGAATGCTCTTTCCCAAGAGAGGGCATCTCTGGGCCTGTCATTCTTAATGACTGTTTCCCATTCACAGACAAGGCAACTCCATGTCATTCCTAATGACTGTTTCCCAACCCAAGACAGAAAGCATCCCTGGGCCTTCATTCCTAATGACTACTTCCATGACAGACAAAGCACCTCCAAGCTTGTCATTCCTGAAAACTTATTTCCAAGACACAAACAAACATCTCTGAGCCTGTCATTCCTAATGACTGCTTCCCAATACAGACAAAGCATCTCTGGGCCTGTCATTCCCAATGACCGTTTCCCAACACTTGTCATTCCTGAAGACTGTTTCCCAATGCAGGCCTGTTATTCCTAAATACTGTTTCCCAAGACAGACGAGGCAACTCCACACTTGTCATTCCTGAATACTGCATCCCAAGACAGACAAACATCTCTGAGCCTGTCATTCCTAATGATCGTTTCCCAACACAGACAAGGCACCTCCACTCTTCCGTCATTCCTTACATAATGTTTCAACCCATGATTGCCGATCATCGGCTAACATTGAAATTCGATTAAATTTTCAAGATTGGGCTGATTCTCTGGAGCTGCAACAAAATACGATCAGAGCCTCAGACAAACCATCACAGGCAAGAAAGAAGAAAGTACCCATTTTTGATCCCCCGCAGGCTGAGGGTGGGAATAGTTCGATTCCCGCGGGAATAGTTTGATTTGATTTTGATTGACGTGGGAATAGTTTTCTGTGAATTAAACCGAAATTTCATTACCAGAGGTTTGCAAAAAAACTGCATAATGAAATTACGTACAGTGCCAAAACATTAATTTTATCGGACAAACCTGAGTCTGTTCGCAAATCAGCGAGCCTCAGACAAACCATCACAGGCAATTGCAAATTGAGCCTCAGACAAACCATCACAGGCAAAAAAGACACATTTTGATACCAACATGGCTGAGCGTGGGAATAATTTTCTGCCACATGGCTCTGGGTTGTTTCGAAAATGTTTTTTTTTTTTTTCAGAAACCTGCGAGAGACTCTAATTTTTGTTTGGCAATCTTCTGGCAAAAAACCATGTTCAAAAATATCTTTAATATTTAGCCCTGTACGAGTGCTAAGTGATTACTCAGCCAAATAAACAGACCCAAAGACAACCTAAAGTTGGCAAAGAGAAAAACAAAGGACTGGATTAAGATTGCTGCCAACAAGAGGAAACCATTGGAATTTTTTTAATGCAGAACTTGGCCGATTTTGATCTTGGCTATTGACAAATATTTCTGAAGTTTGTCGTTTTTTCAAAATATTTATTTCTGTTCGGGAGTACAGAGGGAAAAACTTTTATGTGCCATTTCACTGTTGTCTCTGTCATTCAAGTAGAAATAAAAGTGTCACATTACAACAAAGGGTAAGAATGAAATTTCTTGCTCCTATTGTAAAGTTGAGTTTTTTCTAAGTTGCGCCATTGTTTGCGTTTGGTGGCTGCCCTAACTGCGTTGGTGTTTGGGTATATTGTGGTATTTCTCCGATAGCTATAGGTACAATTGAACCTTTTTGAATACAATGCAATGCCTGGTTTGGCTGTTTTGGGTTGCGTTTGGAGCTTTTATCAGCTGTTGGCAGATACGAGTAAAGACCTCCGGAATGTTTTGAAAAAAGGATCTGGGGTTCCTTTGTGGAAGTTTGTTCAGATTTTCAAAATTGACACCAACAAGGACAACCTATTGGAATTTTTTCAATGCAGAGCTGGTTTGTTTGGATTTTTGGCTGTTTTTATTGGAGTTCTCAAAGTTTTTGGAAGAGTTACAGAACTGACTTTCGTGCAGATCTTCAGGAACCTACACAGCATGGCACCTATTTTCCAATCTGACAAAACATATTACCTATCTATCAAAGGAGGACAAATCAACTCAGCACAGAACAGGGCTATCACTCTGACACATTCAAAGAGTTGAGTCTTCTTTACCAAGGACAGACATTAATCACATCTACTGAACTCACGTCTAGACACTCACACAAACACTGAACAGAGCTCTCTCTCTCTCATTCAAACAGAGGCAAATTCCATTGTTGTTACAAAAGGCCCATTTACAACAACAATGCTTACATACACGGCATTTTTTGTTGACAAAATTGTCAGAAAACGGGGTTGTCACTCAAAATCCAAAGTAGAATTCTCCGGATTTTCCAGGTCCCTAGCGATCTGGGCGCAGTCCAGATGGGGGGTGTGGGGGCGGAGGCCGGAGCCCCCAGTAATCGGGGTCTGGGGCAGCACCTTAGGGGGGATCCAAGGGGCAGAACGGCTAGTCTGGGGGCGCCCCCAGAAGCTGAAGAAATTTTGAAATTTTAGTTTTCATTTTGCGGATAAATGTGGTGTTCAAGAGGCCAAATTTCCTGCTAGAGCGAGCCAACAGAACGGGCCAGTTGCAACATACATAAATCAAACAATGGTTGGGTGAAACTTGTCAAAAAGAAGACATGTTAAAAAATTCAACAAAAGTTCCTCCAATTCCCTGGATTTTCCAGGTTTTCCAGGTGCTAATTTCAAATCCCTGGATTTTCCAGGCGGTTGGTAACCCCGAAAAAGCTTGCTATTTTTTCAAAAGGTTTTTAAACTTTTACAGTTTGGACAAGCAATCGTGCTCTGACTTTCAAAGTGTTGGGGCACAGGCATTCAATGCCATTTTGTTTTTATTTTTTTTTTCCTGTGGCTATTTATGGCATCAGTGGCATGATCTGCTGCAAAACGCATGACATTCTCGTGAACTTTTCTGAGGCATAGAGACCAGAATTTTGAGGCAAAAAAGTGGGAAAATATGCACACGTGAGCCTTCCATGGTCAGTTGAGAGCAAATGTACATCATTTTTCGTCTCTTTTTCCTGTGCTTACAATCTGCGTTGGCCAGTGTTGGGATACACTATTTCAACATTTTTTTAATTTTTTAGACACAGGTGCTGCATTTCAAGTTTGGAATGGTCAGTTTGCGAATCATGGCTCAAGAGCAAGAGCCGGAACCTGGGCTATGTGCAAGTCACTCGGGGAACTGGACGGAGCCTCGAGTTTCCTTTCGATGAATGTTCAATTGAAAATTTGCAAGGAAGAGATTGTTCATTTGTCAGAGGTTCAGCCTGAATAATTTATTTACTGATAGGGCCCTTTTTCAGAAAGTAAAGAGCCTCCGTTTTGAGTGGTTTTTTTTAGTAAAGAGCCCCAGTTTTGTGTGCGGTTTTCCATTTCACATTATCACTCTGATAGTAGCCTACAGCAGGATAGATGGAAAGATCAGAAAGGAGAAGAAAGCCCACCCACAGCAAGCATAATGTTCTAACGTTGCAACGGAAGCAGTCAACTCTTTGCAGTGATGTCAAAATTTGAATGTCATGCACCTACATACCTACCTACCTGAATCTGCAATGCTATGGCGGCACCAGCACAAACAGATGGGTTTTCAATTGTGTTCACTGGATATATCTTCTGAGGTGGAAGAGGTGGAGGTGATTGCATAGGTGTAGGAGGTCTAGGATGCAGAAGAGGAATGGGGGCTTTTGTACCTGAAAAAAGTGTCACCTAGGACTGGTGGTGGTGTGCCAGAGCCGAGAGATGAGTGCCCAGGGGCAGCCTGTCCTAATTTGCTGAGTCGTCGGTGGCAGAGACGTCATCAGTCACAGAGATAAGAGATGTCGGGCAGTGTCAAGTTATTTCATGTTCTTTTTAATGTTTCTCCGTGACCAGAATCGGAAGTCGCTGCTGAGTGGAGGAAGGATGTTGGATTTATCTCAGAAGTGACAAGTTTTCTCTTTTAATCTCAACCAAATAGAGCTCAAAAGTCCCTGTCCTCAGTATGAGATGATGAGGCTAAAGGTGCTCAAAGAGCTCAAAAGTCCCTGTCCTCAGTATGAGATGATGAGGCTAAAGGTGCTCAAAACACATTTGACAGTGTTGTACCGACAACAGATGCAATTCAAAGACATTGGATGCAAATTTCAGATGATTTTTTGAATGACCAATCGATGACCAATTTGGATGGAATAGAAACACTTTCACCCTACCCTGTCCAAATAAACGACAACAAAAAAAAATAAAAAAAATGACGGACATTTTGGAAACATGACCTAACAGGAAGAATTTGTTTTCTTCACTATACTCAATTCGACCCAAGAATCAAAATGATCATTGCTGGGTGAAATGAACTTTTTGATTCGAGGGGAAAACTAAAAAAAAAAAAAAACTAAAAACTTCATCCGATGATGTCTTGCGTTCATTTGGTTGCGACTCGGGATTTAAAAACTCAGAAAACTACCTACCATTGCTGGTTTAAACAATTACCTATTCTGTGTCAACAGTGGCAAAAAGATAGAAAATTACCTTCGCCAGAACTATAACAGGAGGAATCTGTCAGGGACTTTTTAAATCTAGTCAATTCGACCCAAGAATCAAAATGATCATTGCTGGGTGAAATGATCTTTTTGATTCGAGGGTAGGATATGGAAGTACCAAGTAAAAAATGCATCCCATGAGTATGACCTAAATGTCTTGATTTGGTTGGTCCTCACCCTCACTGTATTTGAAAAACAGTCCAAACACTCAAAGCTATCATTCTTGGGTTCAATAACCATAATGAATCACCTACTGCTATCAAATGGAAACACCCTGGAACAAATTGGTCATCGTCATCATTCAGATAGATGGCTGTCGGAATGCACACTCAGCCATTAAAGAAGTGCACAAATCATAAACAGAATTAAACTGAAATAGTCTCTAAACAATCATGAGGTGCAATTTGAAGCAAAAAATCGGATCAGCGGAGCGTAAACTTTCGCATCGTTTGGACAGCCCCGAAGTGAAATAAAGCTTCACTCATTTTCATTGAAGGAATGCTAAATTGAAAATTATTCATGAGGGAAAAGCATCAATTGGTGGAAAGGTTCTACCCCAAAAAAATATGCAATGATGTCAACCCATCTGAGTAAGCTAGCCATGTTGTCATTGGTGGTGTCCTGCCGCAGGAGAGGATAAGTGGAGAGTTGAAAAAGGAAGGGATAAACAATGCAAAACACAAAGTGCTCAAACAAAGACCTTGCAACTTCTGAACGCAGTCTTATTTGAATCAGATGGAGATCTGCGATGCAGCAGCCACAGCACAAACAAGAAATGACTTGCGAGTATTTTTTTTGTTTTGTTTTTGTAGTGGTATCACGGAGGAGTAGAGGTATATGGAGGAGTAAGATGTAGATTGAGGAGTAAGAGGTAGATGGAGGAGTAAGAGAGGTTGATGGAGGAGTGAGAGGTATATGGAGGAGTAAGATGTAGATTGAGGAGTAAGAGGTGTGGGGGTGGGGGAGATGGAGGAGGGGGTGTGGGGGTGGGGTGTTGGGGGGGGTGTGGGGGTGTGTGTGGAGGGTGGGTGATTGGGGTGGGGTGGGGGATGAGTGTGATGGGGGTAAGGGTTTGAGGAGTGAGGGTGGGAGGGGGAGGGTAGTGACAAACGAGGTCATTAAACAGGTGAGGTGATGATCCCAATGGATATGGTTGAGGTGGTTGGAGAGATGAAAGAGTTGAAGGTGGAATGTCAAAGAAGTTGGAGGTGGAGTGTCAAAGTGAAAGACAAGGGACGAGGAGAAGAGGTGTTGTCAAAGGTGCTGGTGTTGGAGTTGCAGAACCTGGGACCTGAAGTTACAGCAGGTGGAAAGCAAGTGGCCACAGGTGGGCCAGTCCCAATAATTCTGGGATTAGATGGTGGCAGAGTTACCGTAACTATCAATGACTAATCTCCATATTCTTTTTTAACACTTTTTCGTTAACAAAATGGCAAGGAATGTCTGCAATTTGATATTTTCCAGCTCAGATCATCCAGCGGGAGGGAGTACCTGCTGGTGGAAAGACGTGGGATTTGTGTGGTTCAGAATGTTCTTTTTGGTCTTGTTTTTTGTGTTGCTCAAATTTTTGGGGACCGGGTGGTGAGGGTCAATCGGGACACGTCTGCTCTTAAAAAATGAAAATTAAAGTAAAATTTCAGTGAAAGTGCAAATTTTCATTTCATTTTGCATTTGCGTTCATTTCATTTTGCATTTACGTAACTGTTTATCAGTCAATTGAAGCCAACTCGAACCTCGAAATATTTTTCTTTTTCTGCTCGATTGATGAAATGCAGCACCTGCTCTTTGCTACCACCTCTGCAGTCCTAAAAGGAAGCATTTTTTCTGATTTTAGAGCTATCCTATCCTATTACTATCATCTCCCCTTCAGGGAACAGACCTAATTTGGAAAAAGGGTCACATTTCAACACATGCAGTGGGAAGGCTGAATTCAAAATTTGGTACAGAAATCATGATTGGCTGGATTCAAGAAAAAATCTGTTCTTTCTACCTTTCAAAGTTTTTCGTGGTTCTAGATGTTTTAAAACCGTTCGTCCATTTGTCAAGCTTGAATTTTTATTTTATTCTGATTCACTTTTTGCAATTGCCATCGTGACAATCATGTTCTTTTTTATTTTTCAACTTTGCCCCTATACCATGATCTCGGCCTATTGCTACTTTTCCGAATGACACATCATAGCAAAAAAACTGACCTAAGATCAGAAGACTGCTCATGGCCAGCAGATTGGCCAACATAACTCAACATGTTCAACAGACGTAGCTCGACAACAGGACAAATCAGGTAAAGCAGACAATCGATGGCAACAGGACAAGGTCAACATCAACAGAATGATCAAAGAAGGCCACCAGGACAGATTATGTGTGCAGTTGCTTGCAAATGTATGATTTTTCAGGTCGTGCATTTTTCATGTCGTGCATTTTTCATGTCGTGCATTTTTCATGTCGGGCAGCAATCATGTCGTGTCAACATTTGGTACCAAAAAAATGAGCACAAAGTGCTAAGTTGCTTGCAAAAATACGTTTTTTCTTTTAGTGGCAATCATGTGTCATTTAGATGAGTTCAGTCTCTTGCAAAAAAATGTGGTTTTTTTTTTCTTTTGGGGACAATTTTATTGTGTGTCAACGTACTGCAATGAGCCAAAAGTGCTCATTTGCAATTTTTTTCTTTTGACGGCAATCAATTGTCAACATTTTTCTAAAAATAAGCTCGAAGCTTGTTTGCAAAAATGTGATTCTTTTGCTGCAATCATGTATCAACACGGACGTAAGAATGAGCGCTAAAAGTGTTCAGTTGCTTGCAGAAATACAGTTTTTCTTTTGGCAGCAATCATGCTCAATATTCAACACAAAATGAGCTCAAACTACTCAGTTGCTTGCAAAATATGCATTCTGTTTTTTTTTTGTTCTTTTGGAAGCAATCATGCATCATCCCGTGGTAGAAATTGATCTTAAAAGTGGTCAATTGTCAACAAAAATCTTTCCTATGGAGGCAATCATGTGTCAACTTGGTTTCTTGCAAAAATGATTCCATGATCAGTTGTTCATTTTTCGTTTGGCACCAATCTCAAAAATGAGTTCAAGATGATAATATTCCTAATTTTTGGTCTGGTAAAAATCATCTTCAAAAAAGTAAAAATTAGGCCAACAAGTTCAATTTCCTGAAGCAGAAAAGAAAGATTTGCACAGCAGTGATGCTTATTTTGTTTGGCAGCAAAAAACTTTCAAGTCCTCTTGAAGGAAGACCTCTGAGCATTCTACCTTCTTTCCTTTCTTTTGTGGATCTCCTCAATCTATATTTGTAAAATAAGTTGATTCCTCTTATCACTTACATGGTTTGATGCAGAAACAGAATAACAACTGTCCCAGATTATAACCTAAAATCAGTCTATGGCCTAGAGTGATTAAAACAGTCACTTTCTATCTGCATCCGATTTCAATCTCAGCCTACGATCTCTCATCTCATGTGAAAATCAGTTGCTTGCTTCCATTGGTGTAAGTTTCAAAAACCTGTATCACCTGCTTTTCAATGGTGCTCCTCATTCGCATTGACATTGTTCTTCATCCTAGCCATGCATACCTGCGGCCTGCTGCCTTGAAAGAAAAAAGGGAAAAAGGTCACTTCATTCTCCCGTGTGCACTTCTTCGTGCCTCCATCGATACCAATCAACAACTTGCTTTCCAACTTGATAAAATCGAATGATTCCTCTTGAATACCTCTGATGCCGTTCAAGTTACGTTACACAGCTCCTCATTTTTTGATCCATGGTTTTATCTTTACCACCCACTCGCTTTGACCTCCTCACATGCTTCTGTAGACCCTTCTGTAGTTTGGTTTAACAAAATATCCAATCGAATCAGCACTCCTCACACTGCCTGCTCTGTCAATGATCTCAAGCCTCTCTCTCTCTGTCTCTGCCTGACTTCTCTTGGCTCGACCATTCCTCATTCGACAACAAAGCCATTCCTCATTTTGCTTTAACTAACCTACCGCAACACACCCATATGAAAATGATTTCCATGTTTTGCTTCTACCTTGTTTGACAGCCACCTGTATGTAAAACAACACCTGTATGTAATATCTTCATCTGCTTTCCATCAAACAGCTTCAGCATAGAGCAAAAATTATCAATGCCAAGACATGAGGAGAAAAAGGAGAGAGTGGGGAGAGGGTAGAGACGAATTAAAACCAGAATTCCTGGCAAAGATTTCCTAAAAAATTCCCATACGTACAACCAAAACCAGATACAAGTAGAGTTTGTCCGAAGAGTGCAAACACCCAAACACCCCATGGTGGGAACTGTGGAGGCTTGGAAAATATCCCCAATCATATCCTAAAGATTCCTTGCATCTTTTCACCCAAACACCCCATGGTGGGAACTGTGGAGGCTTGGAAAATATCCCCAATCATATCCTAAAGATTCCTTGCATCTTTTCACCCAAACACCCCATGGTGGGAACTGTGGAGGCTTGGAAAATATCCCCAATCATATCCTAAAGATTCCTTGCATCTTTTCACCCAAACACCCCATGGTGGGAACTGTGGAGGCTTGGAAAATATCCCCAATCATATCCTAAAGATTCCTTGCATCTTTTCTGTTGAGTCTAATTCCATTTTGCACCTAATTTTATTGATCAAATTCTTTCTTTCATTCTTTCTTGCACCCACGACTCCCGTGGGAGAGTGATTTGGGCGTATTTCTTTGTTTTTTAACGAAAGCTGCAAATGGCTTTTGGCCCAGGCTCAGCAGAAACTTTTCAACAAAATGTCGCCCATGTGTATCAAACAGGTCAGGTGGTGTAGATCGTTCCAGATAAGTGATGAACATGTCAGTGGAAAATTTGAAGCATCGATACGCAGAAGGTCAAAAATCAAATCGTTCGAATGAAAGGCATTTCAAAGAAATATCAGAAAATCAATCAAAGCGAATAAATTCACCATAAAATCACACAGTCATTCAAACACAAATCAATTTGCAATTTTTTTTTACGGAAGCACCGAATAAATCCAACGACAGAACTTTTGTGCCAACATGAGACACAAATTACTTTCGACTCTGAACAAACTCTGAGTTGACAAATGAACTCTGAATTAACACATTTTGTCAATTACCAGTCTTTGGAGTAAACAAAGTTACTCTGATTTGACACATTTCATCAATAATCAGTCTTTGGAGTTGACAAATAAACTCTGATTTGACACATTTTGTCAATTACCAGCCTTTGGAGTAAACAAGTTACTCTGATTTGACACATTTCATCAATAACCAGTTTTGGAGTTAACAAAAATAAACTCTGATTTGACACATTTCATCAAAATCAGTCTTTGGAGTTGACAAAATAAACTCTGATTTGACACATTTTGTCAATTACCAGTCTTTGGAGTAAACAAAGTTACTCTGATTTGACACATTTCATCAATAACCAGTTTTGGAGTTAGAAAAATAAACTCTGATTTGACACATTTCATCAATAATCAGTCTTTGGAGTTGACAAATAAACTCTGATTTGACACATTTTGTCAATTACCAGTCTTTGGAGTAAACAAAGTTACTCTGATTTGACACATTTCATCAATAACCAGTTTTGGAGTTAACAAAAATAAACTCTGATTTGACACATTTCATCAATAATCAGTCTTTGGAGTTGACAAATAAACTCTGATTTGACACATTTTGTCAATTACCAGTCTTTGGAGTAAACAAAGTTACTCTGATTTGACACATTTCATCAATAACCAGTTTTGGAGTTAACAAAAATAAACTCTGATTTGACACATTTCATCAATAACAGTCTTTGGAGTTGACAAATAAACTCTGATTTGACACATTTTGTCAATTACCAGTCTTTGGAGTAAACAAAGCTACTCTGATTTGACACATTTCATCAATAACCAGTTTTGGAGTTAACAAAAATAAACTCTGATTTGACACATTTCATCAATAATCAGTCTTTGGAGTTGACAAATAAACTCTGATTTGACACATTTTGTCAATTACCAGTCTTTGGAGTAAACAAAGTTACTCTGATTTGACACATTTCATCAATAACCAGTTTTGGAGTTAACAAAAAATAAACTCTGATTTGACACAATTCATCAATAATCAGTCTTTGGAGTTGACAAATAAACTCTGATTTGACACATTTGTCAATTACCAGTCTTTGAGTAAACAAAGTTACTCTGGTTTGACACATTTCATCAATAACCAGTTTTGGAGGTTAACAAAAATAAACTCTGATTTGACACATTTCATCAATAATCAGTCTTGGAGTTGACAAATAAACTCTGATTTGACACATTTTGTCAATTACCAGTCTTTGGAGTAAAAAAAGTTACTCTGATTTGACACATTTCATCAATAACCAGTTTTGGAGTTAACAAAATAAACTCTGATTTGACACATTTCATCAATAATCAGTCTTTGGAGTTGACAAATAAACTCTGATTTGACACATTTTGTCAATTACCAGCCTTTGGAGTAAACAAAGTTACTCTGATTTGACACATTTCATCAATAACCAGTTTTGGAGTTAACAAAAATAAACTCTGATTTGACACATTTCATCAATAATCAGTCTTTGGAGTTGACAAATAAAACTCTGATTTGACACATTTTGTCAATTACCAGTCTTTGGAGTAAACAAAGTTACTCTGATTTGACACATTTCATCAATAACCAGTTTTGGAGTTAACAAAAATAAACTCTGATTTGACACATTTCATCAATAATCAGTCTTTGGAGTTCACAAATAAACTCTGATTTGACACATTTTGTCAATTACCAGTCTTTGGAGTAAAACAAAGTTACTCTGATTTGACACATTTCATCAATAACCAGTTTTGGAGTTAACAAATGAACTCTGATTTGACACATTTCATCAATAATCAGTCTTTGGAGTTAACAAATAAACTCTGATTTGACACATTTCATCAATAACCCGTCTTTGGAGTTAACAAATAAACTCTGAATTAACACATTTGATCAATAAACAGTCTTTGCGAGTTAACAAATAAACTCTGAAAACAAATTTTGTGCAGAACCAGTCTTTGTCAGTTAACAAATAAACTCTGATTTGACACATTTCATCAATAACCAGTCACAACAATATTTTGGAATCACTTTTGGATACAACTCCAAAATTGATAAATTTGACATTCAAACACCAATAATTCTCCTTGCATCACGTTGAATGCAAGACACCAACTTGGTATTCGGTACCAAGTTATCACTTTGAGAATTAGAACTCTCAACAAACATAATGCAGATTGTACAAGACAAGAGTATTTCCAATTACCGACGGACAAAGGTCTCGGACACACTCAAACACATTCGTCACACGTGTTTGAAACCAGCACGAACACTTTACGACTGGGTTTCACAAACGATAAAGTGAACCCGAAAACTGTCAAACAACCAACGAACAGTGGCATTGGACTGAGAACACTATCTGTAACAGTTAGCGGGGGGGGGGTTCCACACCCGAATTGATGTGGGTTGAGATGGTAGAGGTGGTCTGAAATTGTGGGTAACTTAGTTCATCAGTCGATAAGATGGTGCTTGTTGGCGCCATCATGTTTATCCAAGATGCAGAGGTGGAGAAGACAAAAATATTTAAGTTTCTAACGTGGCAGCATCACCGCATGTCATTGTTCTGATCTGCCTGTCTCTCTGTGTCCAGGTAGAGAGAATGAATTGCATAGCTTAGAGAGCTGAGAGATGCACTGCCAAAGAGCTGCCGATCCTAAACGAAATCTAGGCTGTGACCCATTTTTGGAGATGTTAACTAGACTTCTTCCAGCTCTGGGTTCTGCAATGATCATGGTAAGTTCCACCTGAGAAAAGTAACAAAAATGTGCCAACTTGAAGAAAACACCACTGATTTTTTGTAAACATCATTCATGGATATACATCCGCACAGTTTTCTATAACAAACAATCCAAAATCGGAAGCTTGGTGCGTGGGCCAGGTTGTTCCAAATGTGGTATGTGTCCATTGAGCATTGAACACTGGCTGGAGGCTTTTTGTTTTGTGAGGTTGGACTGCATTCCAGGAAAAAGTCCACATATATCACTGGACTGAGAACCTAGTTGATTGAAAAACACATCCACAGAGTGGTGTTTAAAGTGGTAAAACTTTGTCCAAACCATGCTCCTTCCACACCATGCCATGGCTACGCCAAATTGACGAGCCCATCGCCCAATGAAAAAGGATCGGAAAAATGTTTCAGGCAAAACTGTGTCTGCTTATGTTTTTTGTAGACCACACTGGCCTCCATTTCACCACTGTCTCTCTGAGTCCAGTTGCCTGGGAATATCCAACGTGGGCTTTGGCTTCTGTTACTATTGTCATGAACTTTTTATTGTCATAAACCTTTTGCCATTCAAAATTGCAGACCAAGAAGGCTTCCAAGTAAGCAAAAAGACAGTCTAGCAACGAATTTGGAACATGAGCACATTGAAATGGAGGATAAATCAGGGTGATCACTGATCAGGGTCAGGGTTTCGCTGTAGTCAAGAACCAAATAAACCTTTCGAGGTGCTTCAAAAAGGGAATCATAACGACATTTTGGCTAAAATGTGTTGACGAGTGAGCTAACTAACCTCCATTCAAGCATGAAAAACCGCATGACTCCTTGGACCTTTACCAACAGCAATCATCAGTCGTCGAAAGCAGATGGAGTCAGGAGATTGACAGAAGGGCTGATTGAAAAGCTGATAAAAATAAAGCTGATTGACACAAGGGCTGTTGAATATCGACCACTCGGCTTGGACCCTTGATGGCATGACTTGACGACATCACAGTGGGGTTAGGTGCACATACCATAACTGGTTGTGCCGTAAAAATAAAAAGAAAGAAAAAAATTAACAGAAATACCAAACTGAGGGTGCAGTCCAAGTTGAACACTGGTGGGGGATGGGGTGGGGACAATTCAGTGGAACATACACACATACCGGCCCATATTTGATGAAGCCAACTTCTGAAACCAACATTCTCGAAATTGGACTGCACCTAATGTGAGCAGGTGTACTGAAATAGAACCCAATACAGAATCAGAGAGAGGTACAAGTCTGCCAAGCAAGGCTCCACCTCCAGTGGAGCTCTGAATGAGCAAGTTTGGATTAATGGCTCAAATACCACTTGAGTTCACACTTGGCTTGGAGATGATGCCAGCTTAGCACTGGTGGTGCAAACTCTTATTCCGTTGTAACAAAACTGATGACTGTTTTCTCAAGAGATAGCCATCAAGAGATAGCCCAATTCTGAAAGTTGCAATACTTTTGGCAATTAGAAACAGCAAAAAAAAAGACAAAACAATCTACAAATAAGAGTCAATTTTGCATGCACCCCTTCGACAACACAACTTGACAATAATCTTTCACCAAAAGAATAAAAGGCGCTGACCACGACCCCAACCAAGATGTCGGCCAATGAAGAAACTCACCTGAGAGAGAGGTCGACTTCCAGCTTGGAATGAGATGATAGGTTGGTGCTGACACTCTGTACAATCCGTTCAGAGGTCCATTTGCTGATGCCAACCAACCAACTCCTTGAGATGACCGTTGCTTTGTTTGTGGTAGGTTTCGACCAGCTGCTGAGGTCAGGTCCTGTCGTCAGCTGTCAAAGATGCGGTCGATCGATGGGATGGAAGATATCACACTGACTGATGGAGAACCAATCAATCATTCCAATTTGGAATGATTTCCACATGATTTCCACATTGTGAGACAATTAATGTAAAGATACGTTGTCTGTTGATATCAAAATCATCCCGTCACTTCCGGAATGAAATTATTGGAGAGCAATTGCAAATCTGCAGTTTCAAAAACCTTTGCTATTGAAAAAAAATTTAAATGAGGAATTGAGAAAGATAATCATGATTCTCTGATTCATGGTTTGGGGGGAGGGGGGGAA